>JACEIK010013895.1:1710-15699 GCA_018107945.1 Datura stramonium
CTATTAAATTTTATTTCTTAAAAAATATATCCAAATCCAACACTCTAATAGCCTGTTTGGCCAAACTTCTGAGAGGCAAAAAGTGTTTATTTTTCTTTAAAAACACTTATTTAAAAAAAAAATGAGGTGTTTGGCCAAACTTTTGAGAGAAAATAAGTGTTTTTATGGAGTAGCAAAAACTATTTTTCAGAAACTAAAAAAAGTAGTTTCTTCCCAAAAGTGCTTATTTGAAAAGCACCTTTGTGAAAAATCACGTAGAAACACTTTTCAAAAGTTTGACCAAACACTAATTGTTGCTCAAAAGTGCTTTTTAAATTTATTGGCCAAACACAGACTGTTTCTTATCAAAAGTACTTTTTTGATAAGCACTTTTGAAAAAAGTGCTTCTCAAAATGAGCTAATTTGAGAAGTTTGGCCAAACAGACTATAAGTCTAATTTGTCTATATGTGGTGTGGCGTATTGCCGATTTTTAGTTTTCTTTGTTAACACATCATCTACTCTTCAATCATTTGCCCCTTTCACTTTTGAAGGGTTGACCATTCTATTTAAAGTTGTATATTATTTTTGTGTGGCTATTAAACATGTGAAGTGTAAGAGCCTCTATAGTTATGCAACTTAAACACGCTAAAGTTTTGGAATAGTGTTGAAAAATAATAGAAAATTCAAATATATTCATCTTGCGATAGTAGATAGAAATTTGTTGATTCTTAATGTTCACTTGAAATAGTTATCTCATGTCTCTGTTATTTTACTATTATCAATTTATTATTAGCTAGTTATAAATGAAAAATCGAACCAAACCGATGGTTTTTATTTTATTTGGTTTGGTTTGGTTTAGAAAGTTAAAAACCACGAATTGGATTTGGTTTTGATTTTGGTTTTGATCAAAAGCCGCTCCAAACCGAACCATGAACACCTCTACCTCTCACAACCCCCTCCACCCCAAACAAGAAAAGTCATACTCCTTCCGTTCAATTTGTTTATTTGATTTTGACTTGACACAGGTTTAAGAAATTAAATTTAAAATTTACAATCTTATGGTCTTAAACTTAAATTATATAAAATATACCAAAATGTCCTTTGATTAATCTTGTGGTATTAAATATGTCATATAAAAAGTTAAAATTAAAAAATTGTCAAAAAGGAAACAGACATTCTTTTTTAAACGGATTAAAAAGAAATATAAGACCAAAAAATTGAAAGTGAGGGAGAACAAAAGGATGTATACCAAACAGGATGTGATATTTTCCATGCAATGCAATTTGGGTTGGCCATTTAACACTGTTGGATGGCAGCAGGAAAAGAAAAAAAGGTCTTCAATAGCCAAAGTTGACAGTAGTGAAATTTTATCAGGTTTGTTCATTCTCCACTTGTGTGCAAATTGCACCTAGAGAAGAAGACAACAAGTCTCCAAGAGTAGCTTCATCTCTCTATAGTTCAATGTTATACACTATATAAGAAGTACCAGATGAGGGATAATTTCCTACATCACTCAGTATACTTCTCTCATCATCCAAAAATATCAAGAAATGAATCCATTTGGCTTTCAGTTTGCAGCCATCCTTCTGATGTTGCTTAATACTAGTATGATACTAGAAACACAAGCAGCTTATGTTAAACCTCAGCGCATCACGTGCTATAAACGTTACAGCAAATGTTATCTCAAGTACATAACTTGCCCTTCTGAGTGCCCTGAAATTCACCCAAAAGATCCATATGCTAAAGAATGTTTTCTTGATTGTTACTCTCCCAAATGTGAAGCAGTATGCAGAAGTAAGTATTTTCAACTCATTGAAGCTTACTTATATATTTTTGATCCTTTTTAGCTTAAAAGGTAATATCTCTATTACATTGTGATAATGAATTTTCATACTTGTGTTACAGAACGAAAACCAAATTGTGATGGTCCAGGTGCAGCTTGTTATGATCCTCGTTTCATAGGTGGAGATGGGATTGTGTTCTACTTCCATGGCAAAAAAGATGAGCATTTCAGCCTAATTTCAGATGTCAACGTTCAAATAAATGCTCGTTTCATTGGCCTCCGTCCTGCTGGCAGAACACGAGATTTTACATGGATCCAAGCTTTAGGCCTCATGTTTGGCTCACATAACTTCACACTTGAAGCCACCAAGGCAGAAAATTGGGATCAAGAAGCTGATCACTTGAAATTCACATATGATGGGATGAGTATTGATGTTCCAATAGGTCATTCATCGGTATGGAATTCCCCTGACCAAAATCTAGAACTGGAAAGGACCTCAGCAACAAACAGTGTAAGAGTCACAATTCAAGAAACAGTGGAAATCTCAGCCAATGTTGTTCCCGTGACAGAAGAAGAGGACGCGATACATAGTTATGGAATACCTAAAAATGATAGCTTTGCTCACTTAGAAGTGCAATTCAGGTTCTTTGATTTGTCTCCAAAAGTTGAAGGCATTCTCGGCAGGACTTACCAGCCAAGTTTCAATAATCCAGCCAAGTCAGGGGTCGATATGGCGGTTGTTGGTGGTGATGACAAGTACAAGACTAGTTCACTTCTATCAGCTGACTGCAACTCTTGTACTGTTTTCACTCCTGGAAAAAAGGTTGCTGAGAGAACTTTGCCAATGGACTTTGGTTCTCTTGATTGTACTGGTGGAAATGGAATTGTGTGCAAGAATTGATCTTTTGGTCTTAGTAACCAAATGATAAAAGAATGGACGCAAAGAATATAAGTTCAATTCCTATAATAGCAGCTTGTATCTGCCTTGTTTATCTATGTTAAATCTAGTTTGCTTTGTTTTGAATAATGACTCCATTTGACTCTTGATTATTAACGGATCACTCTAATTGATCTGCAGAAACTGATCACTTATTTTTCTACTGGGGACATGAACACAACTCTTAAATACATACTACTTGTTTGGATAAGTTTGAATTTGAAGGAAATTTGAGTACCAAATATATGCCATTTAGCCTTTACTAACTTCTCAACGAGATTATTTTTTTTAATACCAATTGAGGATTTCTATTCAATTTCAAAAAGAGTACAGAGGATTTGAGGAACTGAAACTTAGTTCAACTTTACCTATTACAGCTTTGTAGGACAGTAAGGACTATCTATAATACAAAGAGATAAGAGGAAGATTCTATTGGTAATTGAGTATATATATAGACCATTTAGCCTTTAACATACGAGGTATTCGATCTATACAAAAAGTAGAATTCCGCCAAAAAATATATCCACAATTGTACAAAGTATTCATGATTCAAGGTGGTTCAAATGTGATCTCTGTCTTTGTTCCGGTTGGAAGTTGGTAGACCTGGCATATCCTATTTGTCTACACTTATGAGCACCTAATTGATCTGTGTTGATAATTTAATGAAACGATAAAACATCTTAGACTGAGAAAAATTATAACTCAAAATTAACTAATTTATCAACAACTTGATTAGCTTCTGTGAACACATGCTTTTCTTAATTCCTTGAACACACGTATTAATTTTTTAATGTTAGGTTAGTATATCTAATTGTATATTTTATACTATTCCTTTTTGACAAGTAACAAAATGATTGAGTTAAGACTTCTTTTTCACATCTTATTAACAAAAGATCCCACACTCAACCCAAATATTTGGATCAAACGAACTTTCACCGTACCCACAATGACACGTGTTAGTGTTGCTAAAACACAAGTTAGACTATACTTTTGACATTCTTATCTTAAAAATTTATAATTTGAAATTGATTACCCAATCCACATTATCTTATTATTTAAACAGACGTTTGAAATTACCGCGTTTTGCAACTCAACTACTTTTGATTCTTCAATTCAGTAGCATTTCTAGGGTTTATTCCACCTCAAAATCTAGTCATTCTTGAATCTTGAAGCTCCAAAAGCACTCCCTAGCAAGTGGTACCATTTATATTTCCTTTATTTAGTTACTTATTTTTCTTCTTTCTGTACTGTATATGTACCTTTAAACTACAGAGAATCTTTTTCTTTTCTTGATTTTTTACAGCTCGTGTAATTTGATTGGAAAAGATGGGTGTGTTTGAGCTAAGATGGTTTGTAAGAGTATCTGTCGTTCTGATGATGGTTCCAAAAATTCTTGGTTGGGGGAAAGAAGGACACTATGTTATCTGCAAAATTGCTGAGGTAAATCGAGTATTTTTTTTAAAAGAAAATTTTTGCTCACCATTTTTTTGTTCTGCTAAGCTATGTATTTTCTGTGTCAATTCTTGAAGAGATTGAATGATTAGATAAATGGGGTGTTTAATCTTGTCCCCTTTTTATGGGTTTATTCATAAAGGTTGAATCTTTATTAAGAATTTGCGTTGACTGGTTATCTGATTTTCTATTTGTCTTTGCTTGAATTAATTTGTCTTTTGAGGGGTTTTAAGGGTGTGCATCCATTGTTGCAGATAGTAGTTTGTAACATAGAGAAAAAAAGATAGACTTTTGGTAATAATCTTTAAAATTGTGGCTACAACTGAATATAAAGAGTGTAGTAGTAATCTGGAACAGCAAGACATTGTAGACATCGTCATCTTTAAACTAGGTACAAAAGAAATAAAAGAGGCCAAATTGTTGATGGAAACTCAGACTTACTACTTTGGAAGCTCATGGTACTATCCGATACACAGTTTTAGACAGAATTATCTGATTGGGTAACTTGATCTGGAAATTATGTGGTGACATAGAATCAGAATATTCCCACAATACAATCATTTTTTCAACCCAGAATGATCTTTTCTAATGTTGCTCTTTTATAACAGTTTACCAATCTAAGGTGTAAGTGAATCCCATGTATTAAACGTGCTATTTCTAGGAAGTGTGTTTATAAGAGAGAATTTGGGGCCTCCCTTTGTTTGTCCTCCATATTACTCCCCTTGTATTTCTGTTTCATTGATGTTTTAAAATATAAATAGTCTTCATGTGCTTCAAATAATCAAGTACTAGAGGAAGATTCTTGAAATTTTTTTGAGACATTCCCATAAACTTGTTATGGTGAACATATTTATGATTTTGACATATTTTATCTAAAGTTTGTCACTGCACTTCAAATTAGGGGAAGTCTTTAATATTTGTCTTTGAGTGGAAGCAAGCATATGGAAAAAGATTGACAAAACACAAATATAAAATAAAGTTGGCCGAGCTCTTTTTTGGAAGCTAATGTGGATCTCTTGGGTCTTTCAGGAATATCTAACAGAAGATGCTTTGGCTGCAGTCAAAGCATTACTCCCAGATCAAGCCGAAGGTGATCTTGCAGCTGTCTGCTCCTGGGCTGATGAGGTTCGGCACCACTACCACTACCGCTGGAGTTCTCCATTACATTATGTAGATACACCTGATTTCTTCTGCAATTACAAATATTGCCGTAAGTGACACTACATATAATCGCTTCTATATAGAAATTTGCTGATTTTTTGGTTCAAGTTAGCTATTCATTTTGATATCAAGTTTACTCCCTAGAAATCAGACAAAAAGAGAAGTACAGTAAAAGATTTATAACTCATGTCTGCATTTCCTATTGTTACTTGGTGTACTGAAGTCAGAGTAGCTGCACCTGATCCAGCATTTGACAGTTGATATTTTTTCTCTTATAACGATAAACCCTGATATGACATATTAAGATAAATCTTTTAACGGACTTTTGTATCTTAGCTTTGAGCCATTAATAACCTTGGTCTAGCAAGTTTCAATGGAAACTTATCTTTTACCTACTTTCTGATAGGAGATTGCCATGACGGGCATGGGCACAAGGACAGGTGTGTTACGGGAGCAATATACAACTACTCAATGCAACTTTCGCAGGGATACTATGATTTGAATTCAGAAAAATGTGAGGGAGACTGCCCCCTTCTGTTATTGATGCATTTATTGGACTGGAACTAATTATTTCTAGTGACAGACAACTTGACTGAAGCACTTATGTTCTTGTCTCATTTTGTTGGTGATGTACATCAGGTCAGCTCACTTTTCCTGGAACATTGGTGTATGTAACTGTACATAAGCACAAATCTATGTGTCTGCATATAAATGTTGGAATTAATTCGATAGGTTTCTTTTAGTCCTAAATACTTGATTAAAGAATAAGTTTCTTTTAGTCTTAAATATAACGTCCATACTGCTATACCTCTGGTGTAGAAATTTAAAAAAAAGGCAGTCTGGTGCACGAAGCATCCTCTGAGGAAGGGCCGCACCCCAAGAGGGTCTAATGTGAGCAGCCTACCCTGACAGAATAAATGATGAGGGAGTTATCCACGGTACATGGAATTGAAACATTACAAATGCCATCATTTCTTAGTAATATGCTTCCTTTTCCCGATCTAAATCTGATTAAGTGGGTGGTTGTACCATGCTCTAAATATATGCCCTCTCCTTTTTAGAGGCCCACTCACTTCAAATTTATTTTGGTTACGGAGATCCAGAATTAAATATTGTAGTATTTCCTCCTGCGAGGGCTATGTTATTACATGCTGATATTCTTATCAGGGGAACTCCTCAGCATATGTAGTTCTGTGCTTCTCTACTGGTCATATAAAAGTTGGACCTTGTTCCAATCATCTACTGGTCTTGTAAAAGTTGGTCGTCTGTGGAAGCATGCAAATGATAAGCCTGATTTTTGAGGAAAAAACTCCAACCCCTGTAGGTCGCGGCGTCGCGAAACAAGCTTATCTTTTTCTTTTGTATGTGTGCGCGCGTCTCTCACCACTTATCTTTTATAAACAAGTTGTATCTTTGCCTTCTGTAGTGTGGATTTCTGAATTATGATAACGAGACAGGATTACTGATAAAAAAAAGTTATGATCATGAGACGGACTTCATCAAATCTGAAGCTTGTACAGCATATATTTGATGTTTCTTAACTGTCCAAATTTGAGTGGTGATCAGGAAAAGAAAACGGAAGTCCTGAAAGGTAAATTTAGTTTTATCTTATTTTGTTTTCTGTGCGCAGCCACTTCATGTTGGTTTTACTGGAGATCTTGGTGGAAACACTATAGTAGTTCGTTGGTACAGGAGGAAGACTAATTTGCACCATGTAGGTTGTGAGTTTCTTTCGAGTATCGTTTCATTCTGATCTCATTCTTTTGGATCAATAAATAGAATTGCTGAAGTATAACATCTTTGAGCAGACTTATTCACTTCATGTTACCATAAATTATACAAAGTGTTCTATTATTTATAGTCCATCTCATTTGAAATATATTTAGATGGGTACCTTCTTTCTAACTCTCAAATTACATATTCACTTTTCTCTACTTTGAAAACAAAGACAAGTTCTGAGCATGTTTACCTCTTCTTAGCTTTTAACCGTCACACTGTACTAGAGAAGTAGTATATGCATCTTAAACTGTATGCGTACAAGAGAAGGGGTGTATTTTGAAACTTTGAATTATTTAATGTGAGCCATGCACAAATCAGACATCTATTTAGAAATAGTCAGTGTAACTTCTTGACTTAACTTCATTCAGGTATGGGATACCATGATTATCGAATCTGCATTAAAGACATACTACAATTCTGACCTCATGTTAATGACACAAGCTCTTCTGAGAAACATCACTGTAAGTTTTAGTTGATTTCTTCGTACGAGTATTAAATATCTATTTCTTAGAGATATAAACTTTGATTTCTTATGGTGAAGTTTGGAATTGTTATATTGTGCATGAATATTGTGGAGGATTTCATCATCCCAGTGCCACAGTGCTCATTGAAAAGAATCTCTCTATCTTTTGTTCTGTTAAAGAAAATATTACTGTGCTTTTAGCATAAACTGAATCTCTGAAATCATAGGCAAAATCTGCTTCACATGGATTCCGGTACTTTCCAGTCCAGCAAGATGTAACAAATTGTTTTTCCTAGCTTATATAGGAAATCGTCTTCAATAATATGTAAATGAGATAGTTTAGGAGAGAAAACTAAATTAAAGAACTCTTTCTTTCCAAGTGATGTTTCATTGTCAAGAAATAAGATGAATGTTTCATAATGGATGTTCAAGAGGTTACAAGGATGTTCAACCACTATCTCTAAGTGGAGTTGCTTCTATGACACTGCAAGTTCATGCAATTTTCTTTTTGTTCCGGACGTATAGACAGCTCTAACTCTTGAGCTTGTTAAGCAAAGTCTGTTTCACTAGCTTCTCAAGATCTGGAGAAAACATTGTGTCTGGATACTTGCCAAGGAAATGAGACAGTTTAGTTGTTGATCCTGTGATTTCTTCTATTCTCTTTATTCCCGTCATCACTTCTAATTTATGTACTTGTATCTGGAAATAGGATGAATGGTCCGATGATGTTCCATCTTGGGAAAATTGCAAGAAGACGGTTTGTCCTGACCCGTAAGTGTATTCTTTTCCATTTCTTTTTTGTCCCTTAGAACCTGCATCCCATTCTCCCTCACTTTTTCCCTCGCCTTGTGGATTAAGGTTTTGATCTTTGACTTTGCTCGAGATATATTCAGGTCACTAGCTCAGTGCTAGGTGATTTTTGTTTCTTATTGGAGAATATAGTATGCAATATAAAATCTGTTAGCCAAGTTCATATGAATTAAGTTGCCGTTAAAACACTGTGGAGTTTAAAACTCACACAGAGCACGAGGTCCCTAGTTGAACTCCTTGTAATCAAAGTGTTGCAACGTTTGTTCCTTCCCCATTTCCTTTCCACTTGCTCTTTTACCATATGTGCATCTAGCATTTTCCATGCTTCTGTAAAATTGAAGAGAACAAAGTAAAGCTCCTAGGACCATAAGTATGCCATGCTGTATGTTCATTTTCTTTTTGATTGAGATTCCTTGTGTTTCAAGGAAGTAACAATTGGGAGGAATGAATTGCTCAAAGGACTGTTAAGGATCAATACAAAATCTACTTTGTCAGAAAACTCAAGAAAAGGGCTCCCAAGGTTTAGCTCAATTGGAAAAGGTTGAGAGACTTGTGTCCTAGGTCCCAAGTTCGAGCCCTGTGCCAAGCACACTAAGTCCAGTATTTAAGTGGAGAAGGATAGGGGGCAGGCCTATCATCCTCAAGTTTTGAAGGCTGCGGTCGGCTCAAGATGGATGTCTCGGTTATCCAAAAAATCTAAAGATAATGTGGAGATTGTCAAGATTTTATGTTTTGAATTACTATTTGAGATGATCTTAACTGAAATATATTCATCTTTCTGAAAATTTCTAAAGATTTGATATATTGCATGTTGAAATGAAAAGGGAAAACAAAATTACTTTTAAGGGATCTCCGAAAAGTCTTGAAAGATTTGCTAATCCGTCCTTGTATAGAAGGAGTTTAAGAGAGAATATTAGGGGCATTTGGTTACATGGATTGGGGGGTTCTCCTAGTATAGAATTTGGGATTAGATTTGTCCATTGTTTGGTTGTGAGTATTGACTAAAAGCAGAATTAAATTTATACCAAAATCTTGGGAAGAAAACATATTGAGTGAATATCTTTGCAAGTGTATTATGCGTCTCTCGGGTTATTTTTTGGGTTAATTTGAGATACTCTAGCTTTATACTCTCTTATATCTGTAGTTTGGTGAATTGCTCTCATCTTGTCCATGTGAATATTGTGTTTCCTTATATTAATAACTGTACTCCTTACAAGTATTTTATTAACAAGTTATTGTCCTCAAGGGTTATTGAATCTCTCACTAAAGGGGTGTGATCCATATAATATGTACATTACGTACACACATACATACATCTATATAAAAACAATGCACTATTTTTAGGAACTCGCTTTTACAGGTATGCTTCTGAAAGTATCCGTTTGGCCTGCAAATTTGCCTACAGAAATGCAACCCCGGGAAGCACTTTATCAGGTTAAAACTGGTCCTCTGTGGTCCTTTCACTTTCTAGCTTTTATTTGAACGATGTGCTTGACATTCATAAATATTTTATATTGGAAAACCCTCTTAATTAGATCAGGAAAAGGTTAAAAACAAAATTGCTTTATGAACAAGTTTCACTTCTTAATTTCAGTGTCATCAGCTATTACGTGATGTTTGGCAAGTCTTCTTTTGCCTGGTTGATAATAATTAGACCGACGTGTATATGTAATGTAGTTTTCATCCTTATCTCTTCATTATTATTACATGATCTTGCTTTGCCTTTAGATAGATCCATTTTCTTAACATTTCTTCCCCACAAATCAATTACATATAAAATATACCAATATATTCATGGAAAGCCAAGCTATGTACAGCTAAAGTTTTTTCTATAACAATAATTAGCTGACATTGAGAAAGCCTCCATGTGCATCACAAGATTTTGTTCAATATATTGCAATGTCTCTTGGTCCACTAATCTTCCATTATCTGTTTTTTTCACCCAGATGATTACTTCCTCTCTCGGCTTCCTGTTGTGGAGAAGAGGTTGGCGCAAAGTGGGGTCCGCTTGGCCGAAGTTCTCAACCGAATTTTTACTGAAAAACTATCAGTTGCTGCATAATGAAGATAAACTGCAGAAGGAAGTCACAAATAGGGGTCCACTCAATGTATTCAACTTCCTTTATAACTTGGAGTTTCCCTCACGCCAAGAACTGATGAAACCTACCTAAGTGCCTTATAAGTCAACTATTGTATTTAAAAAGGTGTAATAAAATGTACCTTTAGATGTACAACTAGTCCCACATGTGATAGATGCTGCTGTCACATAGGAATATGCTCTGTGTTGCTTTTATGGATAATCTACTTATATTTTACTTAATATAGGAGGAATCTTCAGCTTGTACACAATAAGAACCATTTGAACATTTCGTATATATAGAACAACCCCAATTTTTGTGGGGCAGTTCTGGTTTTCATTAGCTCTGAAGTCATAGAACTTCATTTTACTTCTTTGAAGATGTTGAGGTTAACTTCATTAAGCATTATTTTCTTTCTCTGTCTTGGTTTTTTCAACCAACCTGGTGTTGAAGCATGGAGCAAAGAGGGCCATATGATGACTTGTCGCATTGCCCAGGTATAGATTTTATACATATATATATATATATATCTTGATATTCATTAAGCAAGAGGAAAATGTTTTTTTTCCTTTTCAAATAAGAAGAATTATTGCATGTGTAAATAGGACTTGCTGAATGATGAGGCAGCTCATGCAGTCAAGATGTTGTTGCCTGAATATGTTAATGGCGACTTGTCGGCCCTTTGTGTGTGGCCGGACCAAGTCCGGCACTGGTATAAGTATAGGTGGACAAGTCCTCTACACTTCATTGATACCCCAGATAAAGCTTGCAACTTTGATTATGAAAGTAAGTCAAATAATGCATTAAAAAAGAGATGTTTTTATTCTCTTCTTTCACATTTTGATCCTATAATATTATGACTTGGTCCAAAAATTCATAGTGTTTTTCTTTTTTATTTTTGGTATGGTGAAAAGGGGACTGTCATGATCAACATGGAGTGAAGGATATGTGTGTTGCTGGTGCAATTCAGAACTTTACCACACAACTCTCCCATTACAGAGAAGGAACTTCCGATCGCCGACGTAAGAATCAAACTAGTAAATTTTTTTATATTGTATAGGGTGATTCACTTATGATGCCATTTAATTGGTTGATAATTACAGATAATATGACAGAGGCCTTGTTATTCTTGTCACATTTCATGGGAGATATCCATCAAGTATGTAATTACTCTTTTTTTTTTCTTTAGCGTTGGAAATTTCATTTTGAACATTAAATAATACTTAGCAACCAACGTATGATTTTTTTTATAAAAAAAAACTTGCTGTTTTGGTGATTTCAGCCAATGCATGTTGGATTTACAAGTGATGCCGGAGGAAATACTATTGATTTGCGCTGGTTTAGGCATAAATCAAACTTGCACCATGTAAGTATATATGCTCGAGTCCGATCCATGATTTAGAGTTAATGCATTCAGAGGGAATACAATTTAACTGCAGTTATATATCATCTTAAGCTTAAATCCGGCTATATATGATAACAAGAAAAAGATTATTAACGACGTATATTTTCCTTGTTAAAAAAAAAAAATGTTAAATATAGGTATGGGATAGAGAGATAATTCTCACAGCTGCAAAAGACTACTATGCAAAGGATGTAAACCTCCTTGAAGAAGACATTGAAGGAAACTTCACTGACGTAAGAGTTTTATTAATTTTCCATCATATATATAGATAGTTAATTTGTAAGGTTAATGCACACATATTACATATATATACTCAGGGAATTTGGTCCGATGATCTTGCTTCTTGGAGAGAATGTGGCAATGTCTTTTCTTGTGTGAACAAGTGAGTTCTTTCTCTTTTTGATTTTCAGTTCATCTTTTAAACAATTTATGTTCTACTACTACTACTACTGAGAAACGCGATTCAAAATGTTTAAAATTTCTTTATTTTTAATCAGAGGATCTCAGGTTTGAGTTCTAAATCTGGAAAATAAAGAAACTTTCGCTAGGAAGTGATTTATTCCCTTAATGATTCTATCCGACATGAATCCAAATTAATTAGGCCCTTGATCCGGCAAAATGATGAATTTGGTGTGGATTTTCCAGGTTTGCAACGGAAAGTATAAATATAGCTTGCAAATGGGGATACAAAGGTGTTGAAGCTGGTGAAACCTTATCAGGTATCCACAAAACTTTTGATTACATGCGGATGGAATTCGCTCTTCACTTTTAGTTAAACATTTAATCTATTTAAATTTGTGCAGATGATTATTTCAAATCAAGGTTACCAATAGTGATGAAACGAATAGCACAAGGTGGAGTCCGATTAGCCATGCTTCTAAACAGTGTTTTTGGAGTTCCCCAACAAGATTCTTTAGCTGCAACTTAATTGTCAAAATTCTTTTCAATAGCAAATATAAACATTTAATTAAACCTGTAATTAGATTTCACTTTAATTACTTGTATTTAGCTTGTCTTTATCTTTCATACAAATGAGAAAATATCATTACCTCCGTCCCAATTTATGTGATGTACTTTGACTGGACACACAAAGTTTAAAGAATATAGAAAGACTTTTAAAATTTGTGGTCTAAAATAAGTCATACATATTTGTGTGACTCTATTTTAATATCAAATTGTTACTAAATATAAAAATGTGTCATTCTTATTGGGAATAGCTAAAAGGAAAAGTGTCACATAAATCGAGACAAGGAGAGTAATAATTTATAAATTGAGTTCTAGCTCGTCACGCATACAACATATATGGTCAATTGATTTTGTACGTAGTTCATTATAATTTTATGTGTTCTTTTTAATAGAAATCGAAAAATAACATACTTGTAGGATCATTTTTTCAAAAAATTTAAATTGTAAAAGCTAATGTTCGCTAGGAGCTAATCTATTCGACCCCAACCAAACAATTTCTTCTTTCTTTTTTGTTTTCTTGACATAATAATCAAGAAAATTGTTGTATTTTACAGGAAGAGATAAAAGTTTTTTTTTCGTACGCCAAAATAACTTAAAAATTTATTAAAAATAATTTTTCAACCTATTTAAAATAAAAATAAAATCTCTACATATACTGTCCTCTTTATATTTTATTTGTGGGATTACATAATATGTTATTATTCGGAAATTCAAGATTATGTTTGATTAGTATTTTCTTCAAACTAATAAATAGTCTAAGTGATAGATACAAGAAAATGATAGAGGAAATCGTCATGGCAAGAATAAATTAAGGAACTAAGAAGCCCATATTGACATGCTCTTGCGTCTGAGATTCATTCATTTCATTAGCCATCCATCAGATCCCAAAGAAAGCAGTATCCCTCCGTCTGTTTAATTTAAAACACTTCACTAAAAAAAACTAATAACTTTATTAAATTTTTTTTAATTCTTATTTTCTCCTTTTTAATTCACGTGATACGGTTGAAATTTCGAGAGCCAATTAAATTTTTTTTAGTCTTTTAAATATTTTAATTCAATTGTAGGATTTATAGTACTTTTACATGGTTTCAATATGTAAATTTTATTTCAAAAGTTATAAATTTTTTATATTCAAAAAGTTAGAAGTTTCAATCTCAAAATTCTAACTATATTAT
>JACEIK010013896.1:0-23554 GCA_018107945.1 Datura stramonium
ATACTTACTTATAGAACTGATAACTTAGATTCATTCAAAAGATCGACCAATCCCTATTGAATGACTATCCTCAATTACTCGACCAAGTCTCATGAGTTTTATAAACTAACCATTATCACTAAGTTCCAGATATAACTATCCTGAGACCACATCTCAAGTTAATACAATGATCATCAAGATCAAGGCTCCGTTGTAATTCTCTTTCCTAATTTCTATCTCTTCGACCAAAGCAAGTAAAGAATTCAGGCACTTCCTAACATTGACACCATTAAGAACTGTTAAAGATGAAGAGAATACAATATAGGTATTTAGTATTGGTTTTAGACTCACTTTGTGCAACCCTAACTAGTTAATCCACCATGGTTCCCACAACCCTAGCTATGGAGGTTTTAGCATCTCATAGTTGCAAGGTTGTGATTAGTGTTCATGATTGAAGACATAAAACAATACTTTCAAAGATGATTGAGAAAAATAATTCCTTCAATTAAACCACGAAATCTTGAATAACAAGTAGCAAGAACAAGATGAATTCAAGAAAAGGTTGATCACAAGGGAGTTGAACCAACTCAATTCTTTCTTTCAATGATATAAAATTTACGACTACAATGTTTTCCTAAATTAAATTGTGCGTCATCTTCAATGTGATAAACATAAAAGTATTTATGTAGACACGAGAATCCCTTTTCCTAAACTAAAATTTGCTTTCCTATACGCAGCAGAGCCTCGTCACGGGTCACCTCGGCTCGTAAGGGGCTTCTCACGGATAAATCCAAATCCACTCGTGGCATGAAGTGTTGGCTGAATTTTGGCTAAGTGTTTGGCCAAGATACGATTCGTACCCGACATGCTACGACTCGTACATTGACACCTGTAAGCCGATCACGATCTTTTGGAACTTTACGAACTTCATCACGGCCCAGAACGTCACGACTCATACCTTCATCTCATGGGTAAGTAGGGTGCTCTACATCTCTTTAGGAAATCAACCTTCTATTCAATTCTTCTGGATTTCATCATGACTAGCTTACCGACACCACCATGGTAAGATGTGACAAGTCTCATAAGATCAATCTTCAGGAAAATTTTACGCTTTTGATCAAGGCCCTCGGTACGACTGGTAGGTCATTTTTATGGATGTCTTGTAGTCTATTTTTCCCTTTTGCATACTTTTAGTTTCATTTTAATTTTATTGTTTCAACACCCATTTATCCTGAAATAAAAGGAAAAGTGTCTCATATCACGTAAATAAATTTAAGTCATGCTATTTTCTTAGTTTTGAGTCGATAGTTTTATAAATTCATAGCACATGTACGGCAGCAATCATAGTGGTTTCATATTACATTTAGTTGGAATTGAGTTCCTTAGTTTGATGTTGAGTTATATGAGCAGAGATGGAGCATTTTAGTTGAATCATTTGTTCTTAAGCCTAAAGTTCAATTACATTCCAGGGCTTGAATGATTGAGGGACACTTCGAACGCATCGACCTTGCATCAATCGGACTTTGAGTTAAAAGTTATGAGCATTCTAGTAGAAGCACTATCAAGTGACATGGGGTCAAAGTCAAAGGCGCGTGAAGTTACCAAAAATGATATTAAAGTTATTTTAGGAAGTTCCCAAGTTTTAATTTCCTAAAACCATGTGGTTTGGGATGCCTAAAGGTATTATTGAAGTACTCTAAAGCTAGACTCTCATTCCTCACCATCCCAATTAGAATTCAAGGATCAAAGCTCTCATGTTTTTTTCAAGAAGCTAAAAGTCTTCTTCTACAAATTAGGGTTCTTCAAGCTTGAATCTAAGGTTACATATTTACAAGAATGTAAGTCTAGCCTAAGTAAGTATTCCTATTCATCCTTATTCCCTCTATCTATGCAAGAGTTCATTGAGATTAAAGCTAGAGTTTTCACCCAATTCTTGAATTGTCTTCTTCCCTATGTAGATATGTTGAATTGCCATTGTTGGATTCTTCATATTGAGCGGTTTTATTTATGCATATTGGTGTGATCCTACTCTATAGTGATAATGCTCTCTTGATTCTTTATTCTTGAGGTTGGTTCATGTCTCTAATCCCATAAACCCTAGTTGCATGAAAGCATGTATTTTGGAAGTAAATGCATTATTTTTATAAAGATTGAACATATTTTTAAGAGAGTATACATAATGAGATTTTAGCATAAAGATATGATTTTTAGCTTGATTTTTAAAAGCTTAAGTAAAGTCTTATTTTCAAAAGTCATGACATGATTTTTGGCAAGACTCACAAGTTTTTATAGAAAGGTTTTGGAGTCAAGACTCTCAAGTAATGTTTTTATCAATGTTTTGAGACAAGGCTCATCATGATGTTTTAAAGATGTTTTAAACTACGTTTTGAGTGAGAGACTCATAAGAAAGTTTAAAGATGACTTAGTAGCTCCATATACGATTTTAAAACATTCATTATATTTATAGTTAAAGTGCTTTATATTGATGTTTTTAGTTTTGCCTCCTTTGAGGCCTAGTTATATGAGCATGTGTTTTGGGAGAATTATCTAGTATCTTGTTAGGTGAATGGGTTGAGACAACACCCCAGGTTTACGTGCCATTATAGGATAGGATCATATGCGTTGGTTCGGCGACTCCTTAGATAAGTCCATGGTAAGGGCGTTAGTTATGGATCCGAGGAAGTTGATTTTGTCCTCAACCTGGCCGGGGTTAGATAGCCCTCCCTCTCGTGGGTGGACATGGGATCATCATATGCTGCTGCTCTTGATGGTTGTTGATTATGAGAAACTCCAAATTTAGAGATATACATTACTTGCATATGTATTTGAGAAGATTATTCTTGTTGTCACGACACGAGCGTACCGGATAGTATACACGAGACAAGGGACCCTTAGAGACCCCAAGTCGACCATGGCACATGCATAAATCTATTCTCATTTAAATAAGAAGAATACTAAACATAAAATGTAGCACATAAGTATAACCATAGCATAACATCGAAATACTAGACGTACGCATAATTTGAATACTACATATTGTACGAAAACCTCTACTACATATGTTGGATTGATGGGACTTTATCCCAAACTAACACGAATGATACGGAAACACAAGATAACATAAAAGCCTATCAAACGGTCCTGAGGCCTTGAGGACTCACGATAATACGGGCGTGGTAGAGATGGACTAAGGATGAGGATAGGCTTTAAAGATCTAAGCTATGTATCATGAAACGATACATCATAGAAAGTATGCGGTGTTCGTAGAATGTCTGCAAGTATGCAAGGTAATTAAGACGGATATTAAAAGTAAAATAAACTTAAATAAACATAGAGGAGAAAGGACAACATGCTTGTATCATAAACTCAGAAAGAAAACATAAGGCTCGAGGTTTCCAAATCATTCATAAAGCGTTCATAATCAAATCGCCAGTAAATTTTATCAAAATAAACTTGAGCCAATAACATAAACATAACAATGCATAAGACATGGCAAATGGGAGGACTCTTCATAAGCGTACCATCATGATAGAGCCTTTCATGATGCCCCAACTATCTCACTCCCGAGTGGCGGGCGGAAGGCCACGGCTTGCCGGGCGAGGCTCGTGCATTAGGAGTGGTATCACGTACAGGGGATCATTATCAATACAACGAGATCATTAGAAACCTATGGTGACACATGTTTATGAGCGGCATAGTCGCTGAGCGTCGTCTTTGCTTTCGGTGCTAGACGAGTCCCAAAAACATGCATAGGCTCATCGTAAATCGATAACATCATGCATTAGAATTCATTGGCTAAAATATATACCATTTATCATCATTGATACCCTTTTAAAACATTCTTAGCTAAGAATCAAAGACCCTTTTTTCATCGTCGGTATCATAAATCGTTAAAACATGTAATTCGTTTCATAAATCCGTAAATCATTCTTCAATGTGTGGGCATTGCCCAATAATTTAACAAACTTGAAAATACTTAATTCGCTTAAAAATGGAATTATAAACATGGGTAACTTGAAATCATGTTTTCCATCATCAACACTCAAAATATCGAATATTCATCATAAATCATGACATTCATGAAGTCTAAATGTGAGTAGAATTTGTAGATTTAAAGCTTGAAACAGAATTTTCAAATAATATAAAACACCTTGCATCATTCATTATACAATAATTAAAAACTCAATTAAATCAAACCCATAAAGAGAAATCACATTTTCATGCATTTAAATAAAACCCCATGGAATTGAATAGGAGAATTCATGATTAAATCAAAATTTGGAATAGATTGTGGGAAGAAATCACCCATTTTAAATCCTACATGCAGGAAGGATGAATCCTACCGCCTCGCGGTGCCCGGAGAAGTGGAAGAAGAATCCGCCAGAAGCTCTTGATCACCTCCTAAATTTCATAAGCCTTCATGCATGAAGGAACACACTTAGAATAGGTTTTCCCCTGCTAAAACCCCACCAAAACGAGCTTAAAACGACTTAGTATAGGGCATAGGATGAAGAAATAACGAAATACCCTTGCGATTATGCGAAAATTTCCCAATGGACAGCAATCGACGAACAACGGGCGTTGGAAGATACCATGACCGAGTGGTATCGGCAGGTGCACTTCCAAAATCCATATCCCGAAATCAATCCCACACGGACACGGAAGGATGAGTCGTCTAAGTTTCAACGGTCGTTCCTTCGGTAGTTTTTCCTTCTTGAAACTCTACACCTCATTACTTGAGCCTACACTTACGACTTGTTGTAAGATACAATGTGTCGTGGTTCCCGCCGTCATTTCCCCTTTAGAGATGCAGGGCTCCCTTACCACAACCCTTCTAGCAGGCCGTTTCAAGCCCTGATAGGTGGGTTGCACGGCCCATTAAACTCCCCAAGCTGCTAAGCCCGTCTCTACCATGACTCATCCCTAACAACGACTTGTGGTTTTGAGTACGAGTCGTTACATCAATCGTTGCCTCCTTGCCACATGATTTTGGAGCACGTGCGCCTTGACCGGCTCGTGAGTTTTACATACCACGGGTCGTTAGGCCTCTCAAATCCTACAACTTTTCCCCAACTTTCGGCGGTTTTGTATTTTAGCCTCCGGGTATAATCTTAGGCCTCTGAGGTATTACAATATCTCCCCCTTGGGAACATTCGTCCTCGAATGTAGGAAACAAGAAGCAAATAGAAACATACAATTTATCATAGCCATGTCTTGATCATTTTAGGCCCGAATTTTCACGGAATAGCTATAAAATGAAAATGACATGGTAGGCCGATCTCATACTTCATATACACATTAAATACACCGTAAAAGAAACTTGTACATAGGCCCCGAACATGAAAGCTAGATAGGTGTAGGAAAAAGCGGTACCTCAAGTTGGAACTAGGTGGTAGAAGAGGGCAAATGTGGTATCTAGCCATCATGTCATCCTCGGCTTCCCAAGTAGTTCCCTCGACATGTTAATTTCTCCATAAAACCTTAAGCGAGCTAATTCTTTGTTTCTCGATTTTGAACACGATCGAATTTGATAGAATTTCTTCTTCATAATTGAAATTTATCTTTACCCAAATGCTGTCCTAAGGACTGCAAAGTGGATCACTGAGCACTTTTTCATAAGTGACATATAGGCATGGATGAACTAAAGACCTTTCAAATCGACTCAACTCGCTGTGCCACCCTTGCAAACTCTTCTCCTGGCACAGGTAGGAGACTAGCATAAGCGGGGATTGGAGTTTACCTTTCTTTAAGACACGCAGCTCCCTTCATGGGAGATACCCTTGGAAACACCCAGTCGTCAATCAATCTCCAAATCCCTTCTCCTCACATGCATACGATTTCGATGACTCACGTGAGTGAAACTTACTTAGGTATCTTATCGGGTGGACCTTTACCATGGCCTCGTAGGCCCGAATCGGAGTCCTATCATCGTGCCTCACTAACCTCAAACCATTCGATGGGCGTCTACCTTTGTCCATAAGAGCCTCGAGCGGTGCCATCTAGATAATGGAATGATAAGCTGTTATTATAAGGAAAAGGGAATTCGATCAAGGGAAAATGATCATCCAATTACCTTTGAAATACATAACACATGCTCAACATATCCTTGAATTAATGCAGCAGATAAATTTATTTCTCCATTGCTCTATTTTGAATGGAAGGTTGTATTAGAAACGCTTAAGTCCCAAGTCCCTTTTGAAAAGAACACCGGTATTGGGAGGTAAGTGAGTACCTCTCATGCGGGAAATAATAGACAAGGAACTCCATGAAGTCGAACGACTCCACAGATATACAATTTGGCATAATGGTCCTTGAATCCCAGTGGTTTTGGCCAGGTAAGAAGTGTGCGGCCTTGGTTAGCTTTTTGTCAACCACCACCCAAATGGAGTCGTATTCTTGTGAGTATGTGGTAGACTGTGATGAAATCCATGTTAATTTCTTACTTTGATGGGGATGCGTATATAACAACAAATTCGTAGTGACCATATGAGTCCCAGCGGTCTTAGATATCACCATCCGAACCATTTGAGATTTGATAAGAACACTGAGATTAATCTTGGAAAAATTTTGAAGCTATTGAACAAATCGCCAAATCACAGGTAAAAATTTTGTTCTTGACGGTGACCTAATTAGTTGTCGATAGTCAATACACGTACGAAGAGGCAGTCTTCTTCCGAACAAATAACAACGCATGCACCCCATGTGGACTTACTAAGCCTAATAAAACCCATATCTAATAGGTCCTTCAAGTGATCCTTCAACTCTTTTAGCTCGAAAATTTGAGCCATTTTGTATGGAGGACTGGATATAGGCTACGTGTCGAGAAGAGATCTATCTTTAGAAATCGATCTACCCGCTTGGGAGAGACACTGGAAAAACATCGGGAAAGACCTCTAGATATGACCCATGGTAGTCTGATTGGATGGTCGGGGTCTCGAGACTCCACGTCCTTAACCCTAACTAGATGGTACTGCAGCCCTTAGAAATCACTTCTGGCTAAAAGGTAGAAAATGAATCGACATAAACGCAATGAACTACCACTTCTATTCTAAGACTAGCTCACTAAAATCTAAACACTACTATCCAGGGTTCTACAATTAGCCGAAGCATAGCATGCATTATAGCCAATCTTAAAGACCTTATCGAAGTCGGTCATGGCTAACTCTATCCATCTGTTGAGAAGTGACCTTATGAAGAATTGGGGCCAAAATCTCTATACACGATCTGGCTATAAGCTGAGTCACTTTATTGGAGTTAAACTAACGAGTTGACAAGACATTGAGGCCCGACTCAAAGCTACTAGCTATGAGTGTCACAAAAAGACAAGGTAGCCCCTGGATCTAACAATGCATAATCTTCAACATGGAAAACTCTCCAACATACCAATGACTACATCTTTGGTGAGGCCTCGGCTATACGATGGGTGTAAGCATAGAATCTATTCTAGCAGCGACCTTGTTGTGCTAGTAGATGCCCCCTTGAATGTGCTATGCGTGGGGAAGGGCGCGGGGCCCGGCCCCTGACATGATCTTGTCTCGCAATTGCTTCAATCTCTAAGCATATGTGCAAGGCGCTTGCGGCCAAAATAAGCTCATAACCCTGCCAAACAATAGCCTGTGTGCCCTCGGTCACATGTGCGATAGTGGGATCTTGGAGACTTGCGGGTATACTACGCGGCCCCTCCCGGAGCACGGCGCTCGCCCTGCAATCACATGCAGGCACAGAATGCTCCACCTCCTTACTAAAGATATTTAGGGATAATGATCTACGGGTAGTGCATTTGTCGGTGCCCACCACTTAGGACCTCTATTGAGAGAATCACAGTGATCCTCGGTCTGGCCCCTCTTGGCCTCCCTCTCTCTCGATGTGCCGCCTCCGTCTGCAGGCGTACCTGTGCTATCGAAAGTCCATATCATGGTGGAGCAAATTTGTCCTGCATTCCTTGTCCAAAACCTGCTATGTGCCAATACACAAACCTACTCACCCGATCTCTCGATCAACCGCTAACTCGGGCATACTTCGATTGGCGAGTGAACTCAAGGCATACTGCGAAACCCGGTCATTCTTTGTCTTCATTCACAAACTCATCTTCTTTTAACTCCCCCTGTCTCCCAGTGAAGAATAGATCAAGAATGCAACACAAACTCCTCACGTGTAATGAGACCTCTCTTGCAGCCTATATGCCATTGGTGAAACCGGATATGCATAACCCATTGGCTGGTAGGAGGCCAACTCGCACTCAAACCACTCACCCCCGTATTTCGGTGATCTTGACAATCTAATCAATGAAATCATGTGGGTCCTCATCAACTGCACCTGAGGAAACTCCGGCCGGTTCTGCATTCTCAAAGTCTCGGCTACGCGCATTTGTCGTATTGCCATTTGGGGAACATATGCGCAATGAGCTGGCGATTGACACAGTGGTGGGCCTACAAGCATCGAATAGCTTCACGAAAGTCGGCATGAGCGGGTGCCTCCGTTGCTGAGGCTCACAGGCCAGGTGAGGCTGGTGAAGCCCACTAACCATTTCCATCACCGTTGCCTTCACCACCTCCGTTCCCTTTTCCTTCATTTAAGGAGCAATGATTACGCAATCCCGAATAACATGTATTAGAAAGGATAGAAAGACTTTTCATCAAACGGCATAGATCGTGAAGAAGGGAAAATTTCCTAAACATTTAAGTAGCCTCTTTGTCATAAGTGTGGTGTGTATAACCATTAAAAAGACTCAACTTAACTCGGCTTTTGGGCCCTTAGGACACATCAAACCTGTTGCTTTGATACCAAGTTTGTCACGAACCGAACGGAGGCCCGGATGTAGACACGAGACAGGGACCTCGAAGACCCCAAGTCGACCCATGGCACAAGCATACAACTAACTCATTCAATAAGCGAAAACATCCATATAGTCTTAGCAAAGTCTAATTCAACATCACATCAGAATACATGAAGCTAACACATACATAAATTAAAGCCTTTAATGCAGGATGAGTTGATGGGGCCAGACCCCAACTAACTCAGCAATACGAAAGCTTGGAATGCATAGAGCGAAAGTATAGTCCTCGAGAGAATGAGGAATCACCAATCGAAACTCTGTACTATCTCAGAAAAGGCGACTAAAAATGGAGCTACGAGCGAGTCATGTCATGAAATGATGCAACATAGAAACGTCATCACGGTTAGTATGTAAGGATAATAAGTATGCAAGATGAAACAAACCACTAAAAGTAAATAAAACATTTAAAACATTTCATAACATGTATAGAATTTTCAAATGCGAGAAGAAGGAAGTGTCATTCATTGAAATCGTAATCTTATCATAACATGCATAGCTTTATAACATCATAGTAACTTCCGAATGACTCAAAGTGGGAAACATAGCATTTATAATAAAGAAGTTGAATGATGAGTCAAACCTTTCTCTTAGAACATGCATGCTTTAAGTAATAATTATGAGTAATAAATATGCAAAAATAATCATGTAGACAATGGGAAAACTCGTCCTTAGCAGGCATCCCCTGGTGGATCTTACATGGTCTCGACTATCACACTCAAGTGGCGAGTCGTCTAGAACCTTTCAGGTCTAAGGGCTACCATGATATGGAAACGTCATTCTCATGGGCCATTTGAAGTGGGGATAGCTCCTGAGGAGTCCCAGTAATATATGTAAGTATCGGCATGTTGGCGCCAGTTCTAGAAACTTGGGTGATCGACCCTTTGCCCGCTCGGTGCTGGAACTCTTCTCAAAAATATGCAATGCTCTACATCGATACAGCAAACTCAACGTTGTCTATTGGCGAAGCGCAAGATGAAATCATGCATAGACTCGTGTCCATGTAAAGAAAGCTGACTCAACATTGTCCTTTCCTGGCTTCGGTAATGGCACATTTCAATTATGAACTTACCATGAGAAGCTTTGGTGAAACACACCACATGCTAATAATATGAAATTTGGGAGACTTGGCTCCAAACCATAGTAAGCTTATTTATGAAAAATCAACATTTTAAATCAACAGCCCAGGCATTGCCCAAAGCTTTAATACTTGGATCTACTCAATTTGACAAGAAAACAATATCATAATCTTGGGTAGTTTGAAACATGCTTTTCATCATCAAAATCTCATCATCATCATACATTCGACATTATTCTCTTCTTTTTAATGATCTTCATTCGTAGGCATTTAATTTAATAATTTAGAGAACATAATTTGGATGGAAAATAATTTAAAATCTACCCAAGCTTCACAATTCATCAATAATATAAAAATATAATCTAATCATACCCATACTATAGAGATTGAGAATTATGTACAAATGATAAAAACACATGCATGAAATGAATGACTTAGAATAGAGCTTTTTGCCTCTTAAAGAACTTTGTAAACCGAGCCTTAAACAAGTATTTGGGATCCCGGCGAGGAATAGCGAAAAGACCTTATTAAATCATAGGTACACTAGTGCAGTCCCCACGAGGGTTGGACAACTCGTGACCGGGTTTGGCTGGCTCGTGTCACAGTTCGCGAAGGGTATACTGCAAACATTCACCATGGGAGCCCACGGAGGACACACGAATCGTGGTAGTGGCCACAAACTTGTAGTCACCATTCGTAGTCCACGCTACCCAACTATCATTTCCAAAAGCATCTAGTTCGGAGCCACGGGTGACCACCATGAGTCGGTAATGACCTCACATGGCTTCGTGATCATGCACTGTGTGACCCCAGACCATTCCACCTCCTGGCACACCACGAGTCACTTCATGACCGTGGTCACTCTCACGAAGCAACTTCACGGTTTGTTACGTGACACAGTGCGAACTTTAAGTTTTTCACCATTTTGATTCCCAGTCGATTCTTGGGTTTTGGGTATAACACATTGCAAGAAATGACGCCACAACCATATCCTTAATGAAGTGTAGAGCTCGGTGGGAAGCTTACCTATAGTATTTAGAAAATCTTGTCAGGTGATTGTATTTGCAAATCCATAAAGATTACCATGAAAGGAAGGTTCTTCCTTAGAAGCTTAAAACTGTCCTTAATTGTCCTTACCACACAAAAATTACTTAAGTTCCAGCAATTTTTACATGGCTAACGAGGATGAGCCATGGACCAAATGACAACATTGACTTTCCATGTAATTGTCATGATAGTTTGGCCCGAACCATTAATCGATGGTCATCATTTGGACCCATAAAGTTCTCATTTTTATTAGTCTAGTACATTCTCATTTTCAAAAAAATTCAATACCTCCTAAGTTTAGGTTAAAGGGCCCGAGTAATTCTTTGACCAAGAGGAAGAAGGCTGTTAAAACCGTGTATGTGATGAAAATGACATCGAGGAAGAACAAAAATTGCAACCTTGCACTTCAAAAGCGAGGAAGTTGTAAGAACGGTAGTATTTTTCTAGTATTGAAGGGAAGTGCATCTAAAGTAGCAAGTGTTAGCAAGTCGATAAAGAGGGCTTAGGGAAAAATGCTGAGGGTCCATAGGGGTAGGTTCATAGCAAGGACATGGATGCCATAGTAGAGCGCATCTTTTGATAGGAATATACAATATGAGACTGGGTAAGTCAGCGAAGTATAGGTAGGACCTTCGATGGTAGATCGAAAGTATGAGAGAAATATATCTTTGCCGGGCTAGAGATGATAACCGCGAGAAATGTGAAAAGGCATCTTGAAGTACGGATACGATCCTGTGTGTTGGGTTTCAGATCATAATAATCTCTTTGACCGATGCGGCTTGGTGGATGAGTGAACCTGAGGTGAGTATAGCTAGCCATAATTAGGGGTTTTATACGGCTTATGTCATTACCTTGATCAACACGAAAGAAAGGGATTCCAAAGGGGATAGCATACTCTAGGCAGTGCACGGGTAAGGGGTAGATAGGTTGGCATCTCAGGCGCACCATCTAGGTGATCCTATTTCGTCCCTTATGGCGCCCACATAATAAGCAGAGATAGATTATAGAATGTATGCAGCGAGTGTGAGGAGAAAATTTGATAATGCATCGGTTGTGATGAGAAGATTCGATGTGAGCGCTATTCTGCTGATGAAAAGGCTTGGGTAAATGAGGATATGGTCACTAGTTTTGCCATAAAAAAGTTTGATGCGCGGTAATTATTACACGATTCCTGGTGATAATCGATTGACATTAGGAAGGATGTGCTTGTTGCTAGCCTCATGTAGAGGTATAAGGTGAATTTTCCCAAATAATGGTAGCGGAGATTCGGGAGAGGTTTGGAGGTATGGGACTTCCATTTCATTTCTTTTCTTAATAGCTTAGTTGGGCCATGGCGGGGAGATTCTTAGTAGTGATTTGATCAAGTAGAGGCCACCCACATTTCAAGACATCTACAAAGTCTGGATGAGTCAAATCGGTGCTAAGGAGTGGATTCCTTTGGCCGATCTATATGTGACTTCCTATTCTTTGATGTGCGGAAGGATAGTACACCGGGAAATTTATGCACGCACAAATGGGAGAGGATAAATCCACTTGTTGAGTCCTGGCCATAGAGGTTGACACTACTACAACTTTCAGCAGCACGCCGCGAGCCTATAACCCCTATGACTACTAGACCTCTGTATAAATATTTGTCTTGTTCAATTGGGAATACCTATTAGCATTTAGGCATACCAAGCATAATGAGAAATAAATTGACCTCGCTTAGATCCTTAAGCGCGTTCATTACTCGATCCATATATGTAGTATTTTCTCAGATTAATGAGGTGATCAAATGATACTGACCAAATAGGCTTGACATTGAGTAGACTCTTAGTAGAGCTAGTACGAGGCACGAGATAGTATTGCGCATTACAAGTTAGCTTTATGTCATTATTCGAGGCAGAGCAACTACGGTTTTGGTGGAGCTAGAGGAGGAAAGACTCTTATTGATTTGTTTTAGGAGTCACCCCCAAGGAATGTGGGGAAGGGGTCCATAAAGATGATGGTGAGAGTGATGAGGAAAGTTTCAAGCAGAGAGCACAAGAGAGAGAGAGAAAGAGAGATATGCGAAGCATCCAACGCTCTCGCATTGAGATGCACACGGGAGGAGAGGTTGGAGCTTCGACCCGAATAGAAGCACTGAGAGTGCTAAGCATACTAGATACCATGGCCTAGAGTGAAGTGAGACACTAACGAGATGCTACTAGCATATTATTGCTACTACAAATGGTGCCCTACGGAGGTACTACTACAAGGGATCATAACCCTAACGAAATCGAACCTTTGGTGCTTGAGCACCAAAGGTAATTTCTCATTTCCCTTGATTTGACACTTTTTTAGTACTGGGGACAAAGCACAACTTTTATTGGGGATGGTACTTGCATCATGTCCTTTCTTAGGATTTTCTTATTGTGCTCTTTTCCCAAGGACATTTTAATTTACATTAGCTTGGCATGTTTAGATTAGAATTATCTATAGTTAGGTATAAGATAAATAGGAAATCTTGGTAGTAAATATGTTAAAAATGACACTTTTTAACATGAAGTTTGATTTTTAAAAAAAATGATGCCCTCCCTAAATTTTTGAGCATGTGTTTCATTGTTTTGATATGTGACTTATATGGTTGATTGTATGACATTTGTGTAGTGATAGAATGATTATGACTTAAGCTAAGCGTGCTAACTTTAACGAATGGTAGTTATTGACCAAATTCGGTGCCCGTATGTGTGTGAGTTTTATTGCTTAGTCTTGCATTATGCATACTATCTAGAACTTACAGATTAGTCTTGCTAATATCATAGGATTGGTTAGGTAGGAATGGATCATAGGCATTCTTTCTTGTAGACTAACTTAAGCATAAAAAATTTATCCAAATAAGTGAAGTAATCCTGGATCATTTATTTTGAGCATTATCCTTTCTTTGTTGATTAGCTAATTTTCCACTCCCCACTTTATGCATAATTCCTTTCTTTTGGCCTCAGTACCTCCTTGGATACTGAGCTTCAACTCAGGAAAATCCCCTAAGTTGAGGGTGGCTAAATTGTAGAAAAAGTGAAATCAGTGTGGGGAGTGAAAGAGAAGCTAGTTGATCAAAGAAAGAAGGGGGTGTGGTAAAGAAAAGAAAAACAAAAAAGAGAAAAGAGAAACGAAAACAAAGAAGAAAATTAGAAAAGCGTATCACAAAGAAGCATAATCTAAGTTAAAGAATAAAAACCACACCCAAAGCATGTGAAATAAAGAACGGAAGGGGAGAAAAGGGGGCATAACAGGCGAAAATAAAATTGAAGTAAAAAAGGTGTAGTGTTCGAGGAGGGTCAAGTCACTTATCCAAAATGTACTATACCCGTCCCAAACCTCCATTACAAGCAAATAAAATCCTAGTGATCCTAATCGGCCATTACAATGATAGAAAGAATATAAAATAAGGGCAAGCCTATGAGTATTTGTACGTGCATTGCTTGAACTTCTTTGTAGTGAATGTTTGCTTATCTATTTTCTCCACGTCTTAATTGCATACATATATAGAGGACATTCTTTATTAATAGAACAAGGGTGACATAATCTAATTGCTAGTTGTTATGGTTTGTTGTCATTGGTGTATGAATTATTAGTTGTCACTACCTTTATGTCATTCTTTGATCCTTGATTTCAACTTGAGATCTTAGGCTAGGCACTTGTGATTGTGAGATAAAAAGGAGAGATTCACGAAAATTTTTGTTGCCAAAGGTTCATATATGCATATAGTTTCCTAGTTCTCTTATGCCTAAGCATCGTGTTAATAATTGTTGAGTGGCCCGAGGACAATCAACATTTGTAAGTTAAGGATGTTGATATGCCGAAGGTATGGCATAACGGCGTTCTTAACATAGAATGTTGTGATTTTAAATATGTTTTTAGTAGATATCATGGTGATTTGTTCCTATGTTTGTGTAAGGGTAAAGCGGGTTGTGGAATGAAAGATGGAAGTTTAAGCTGAAAATCATAAGTATGGGCGATGAAGTGATGGACTATGGAACGTGAGCGATCCATCTGAGAGTCGTGCAAAGAAAGAGTCAAAGGTTTCAAGTGAGGGTAACAGTGACCAAGAAGATGGGCCATAGAACTAGCCCATGGATCATCTTGCTAATGAGTGGGAACCTTGGAAAAACGAAAATCTAGCGGTTTAGGCGACTCCATTGACGGCTTATGAAACTAAAGGATGGGTCGTCTGGTGGTAATCATGGAAAAGGTTACAAAAGGCATTAGAATTGAGAGATAGAAAACACGGACAAGATAGCTTATGTAAATCTTTGGCGTCATGATGCAACCATCACTAATAAGCGGAATCAGTCAAGCGGTAAATCTGGGTGACACTTTCCCTGCGGATAAGTGGTTGCAAAAGCGACGTGGAAGTTTGATAGGGCCAAGTTTTCCCTATTTGCATAGTATAGGTTGCTATATTTGCAATATTTTTTTTATAGGGTTTCTTTCTAAGGTTATGCATTGCCGAGTAAAAAATATTGAGAATATTATGCAAGTATTTGGAAACTTCAGTGTTGCTTCAATTTTGGAGAAAAATGCCTGGATTCTTACTTGTGTTGTTGGAGTTTGAACTTAGTTCTTGAATTCATTGTGATAATACAAAATCTAGTTCTTTTATTCAATTTTTTGTAAGTTATTGTTATGAATTCTTATATGAACTTTGTATGATTAACCGTCATGAGTAGCTAAAGCCCATACCTAAGTTGTAGGAACCATGATGGGAATAACAAATGTAGGATAATGAAATATTAATTCTTGAATGGTGAATGATAGTGCTTTGTTATTCTCTTTATTTTAATTTACTTTTAGTGATTGTAAACATTAAAGCACGCCTACATCCTTAACCTTATTGACCAAAGGAGTTTAGAGTTGAAAAAGGGAATAATATGGAGATTTGAGATTATTAACTCTCATCTAATGATTTAAGCTCTAAGGAATGATCAATCCAAAATAATAGCAAGGAAAAAGTACCAGCATCTAAAGTCCTAGAGGATTTAGAGTGAAATGCATCTATATAGGTCGAGAGACATTAGATAAACTAAATCGTTAGTTTACATGAATATCTGGGATAGATCACAAATACGGTAAACTTGCTAAGTTATGAAGTCATAGGGAACATAGTGCTAGTTCATTTCGTTCACTAAATACAATCTCAAGATTCTCACATGTTAATTACTATCACTAAAAGTCTTTAAGTTTTATAATTTTTCTATTACAAGCCCTACTTAGAAATATCAATTACGGTTAAATACACCGTTTGACTAATTTTGCCATATTCCCTAATAGATTCAAATCCAACCTATCTATATTTGATAGGGACCACTTTATACTTCTTAAGAGGTGTAATTTGGGGCATTAGCTACCCATGCCTATAGAATTTCTGCTCAAAGCATGCTACCATATTGGCTTAACCACAGATGATATAGAATTGGCAGCATCATAATCTTTGAGCGGCTCTCAATCCATCTTCGCGGCCTCGGCTTGGGGATCCCTCTGAGTGAACACATGTTGCAAGTTGCGATGTTCCTTAGATACCTCACAGTGAGCCCCATAGATATAGTGTCTCCAAATTTTTAGGGAAAACATCACCACTTCCATCTCTATGTCATTTATAGGGTTTTTCTTTTAATGCACCTTGGGTTTCTCGGAAGCATCTTGAATAACCTGGCTTATCACGCATTAAAAAACCACCCAGACTAGATTGTAGGGCATCATGATAAATCACAAAATCATTACCCTCCACCCAGGCAATATTAGGATAGGGTTATAGTAAATAGGGTCTTGAGCTTTTGGAAGCTCTCCTCACATTCCTCAGACCAGAAAAGGTACATCATACAATTCTTCCTAGTCAGCTAAGACACAATAGCAGCCAAATCCCTTCATAAAGGCGACGATAGTTACTCGCCAACCCTACTAAAGCTATGAATTTACATCCAATGATGTGGGCCTATCCCAATTCCTGTAGCCTCCACATTATATGGATCAATCATAATTACTTCTCTTAGAACCACATGTCCCCGAAAAAGGATACAACGCAGCTGGCTCACACCAAATTTTTACATACGATTACTTTTCTTTGCCAAATCAAAAACAATCCTCAAATGACTCTCATGCTCTGTTTTCTCTTTGAATATACTAGTATGTCATTAATAAAGACAATTACAAATAATTCCAAGTATGGCTTAAATATTCTATTTATCATACTCATAAAAGATCTAGAGCATTAGGAAGTCCAAACGACATGACTAAACACTCATAGTACCCATCCTAGTATGGAAAGTCATTCTCGGAATGTACTCAACATTAATCCTTAGTTAGTGATAACTGTACTAAAATCAATTTTATAAAACACAAAAGCACGTGGGAGCTAATCAAGCAGAGTCGTCTATCGGGAAGGGGATAATTGGCCCGGATTGTAACCTTATTCAATTGACGATAGTAAATGCATATTCCACATACTCCCGTCCTCCCTTCTTAACAAACAACACGGGAACCCCATGGGAAGACACTCGCATGGATAAACCCCTTACGAAGCGATGCAGGTACATCGGCAAACTAGGTGAGGATTTCGATGGCATGCTTGCTAGAAGTGCCAAATCTTTATAAGGAGAAAAATGAAGAGGTATGACAAGCATAGTGCATCGGATGCGAGCGGGCGAAAGTGTTAGCCCCAACTCAAGTGAAGCTTTTTCAAAGTAAATTGCGGTCCAAGTAGTTGGACCGTTTGAAGTGGTGAGAATGACCCCACGGGGAAGTGGAGTTGTGGCAAGAAGATAGAAGTGCCACATTTTTGGTTAACGGGCAAAGATGTAAGCATTATTGGGGTGAGGACTTTATTTGAGAAGAGCGTTCATCACTCACAAGGAGGATTGAGAATGAATAAGCGTCGAGCCGCGACGGTAAATCGGGAGAGCTGCACGAGAGGCAGCCAGAACAGATGTGTTGTAATAGAAGTGTAGAATTATTTGGGAAAAAAAAAAAAAAAAAAAGAAAAAAACAAAAGAAAAATAAAAATAAAATTGTTGCATTGCAACCTATGATTTCTAGCAATTTCTTGTGGTGAAATGATTTTCGGAGGGTGGAACGGAGGGCAAAAATACAAGCGCAAAAGGAAAAAATCAGAGTAAGAAAATAAAAAATTGGCACATTCCGGTGAGCCTGCGCGATGGCTCGTGTCATGGAGGAGGGCCTCCGCGTTACCCTTCGTGACACATTGAGGCTTATTAAGTTTTTAAAAATCTAGAATACACATTACCCAGTAGCTCTAGTGTCACGGAGGCGGTGCTCACATTACCCTCAGTGACACGTTGAGGTGTATTTCGCGTCGAGATCACCTCGGGTCCCTTGGGTAACATGAAAAATCTCATTTTAACCCCAAATTCATGCATTTTTCTTTATTCTCTCATTTCTCCGCGACCCACACCCAAAATCCCCCTTCTCCCTCAACGTGACACGGACTTAGTGATCAACTTTCTTCAAGTTTTCTTGAATTTCATGTAGTAAAGGTATGTTCTTGAATTTTTCCTTATTATTGCTCAGTGTATTGATTCTTGAACATGTTTGGTAGTTAAACCTTGACCTAAGTGAGAAATAAGCTTGAAATCACTTGAGTTATGATTGAATGATGTTCATAGTATCGTTGTGAGTAGATGAGAACTCAATTGTTGCATGTTTTGTTGAAATCCTTGCGAAATTGCTAGCTAGGGTTAAGGATTGAATAGGAAAAAGACTAATTGCTTTAAAATGTTGATAATTTGGGTTGTGCATGTTGGGTGAAGTGAAATGTATCTAGTGATTGATGTTGAATATGCTACTTAAGTTAGAAGAGGGATTTTGGGAGAATTACATAGATTGTTGAAAAAATTGCAAAGTGCTAATGATGATATAATTGAGTCGATGGAAATTTTTATTCATTGTACGAAATGCAGAGTAGTACAAGTAATTTCTCCATCGATTTAGATGTCACACTAAGCATGTTGAATGATAAGAAAAGGAAAAATCATGAATGTTTTGTCGAATTGTGTTGATTGCGGCTAAAGCCTAAGTATGGGGTGATCAATTAAACTGACCTTAGTTGTAGGCTGATTATGACTTCACGTAAAATTGGGGTGTATGTTTGAATGTACGAAGGGAACAATGTCGGAACGAAGCAGGACAAAGGCCGAGAGCGCATCCGGCCGGGCACCGACGAAGAAGGTAAGGTGGAGCAGCCGTTCCGGCGGCACCGGCCAGTTCTGAGGTCAGCAGGCAATACGGAACCAAATGGGTGAGCGGTAAGGGGGAAGAAGTGAGTATGCTAAACATAAAAGGCAAATACTTCGGAGGAAGATATACGAGCCGGCGACACGAAATTCAGTGGATTGTATACAAGATTGACACCGTGGGCTAAACTTCATTTCGAAGAGCCGGGGAGTACGATCTCGTATTATACGGGAGTTCTATGCCAGTGGAACAGGCCTTACGCGAGACACACCATAAAAATGGAGGGCATGTTGTCACTGGAACCGCGTGGAGTAATCCTGAGAGAGCGTAGGACACGAGACGCTCATATCCTCCGTCGGTAGACATCACTCCACGCTATGCGGACATCGGACGCACCTTATGTAGGCGATTGTGACAGTGGGAGGTAAACCTGAGAGAAAGGTCTACCATTAAACATTGCCCTATTCTCACATGAATAGAGGCTGGTTAGTTAGATTGTGTGTTCATGCCGTCCAGGTGCACACATGATAGATGTCACCGGGATAGAGTTTGTCATGTGTATGTCCTGATGGCGGAAATCCAATGTTAGGCGGTGATCATCTCTCCATGAAGAGAGCACGCGCATCGAGGCATAGATATGGAGTTTGGTGGTTTGCTTACCCACGTTCTTGAGGAGGCCACGTATTGAGGAGGAGGCCTGATTACATCCCTCGAATCAACGGCGTGCCTTGGATGTCACCAAAACCAAGGCATCGACCTTACTTATGGGTCGGTGCTCACCTTGTGGCGACATGCTCGGAGATGATCGATACATAGCCGCGTATGCAGGATGCGAATGTTGCGATTGCGCCGGTGAGGCCAAACGCGAGATGGTATGTGAGAGTCCAGGATTAGATTACCCATTCAACAAGAATGCAGGCTTTATGCGAGTAGGGCCCACATTTTTTGTGGGCCTGTGGATGATGATGTCCCTGCTCGATGAGGAGACATGCGGGAGGACTCGGATGTTGAGTCGGACGGGGACGGCGGGCGATTACGTATAGGAGATGAAGCAGCACTGATGAAGGGTCTGAATACTTTGATTAATCGGGAGTTTGACCACCCAACCTTTGTGATATTTCGCGATTATGTGAACAAGGGGCAGTGTTTGGTTTTAAGTGTGGGGTAGGGTAGTTAGGTGCGATTGTTTTATTTATGTTTTGTTTATGTTTGTTGTGCTTGTGCTAAATGTGACCTTTGTGACTTTGTGTTTCGTGTTTTGTAATTAATGTAGGTGTTATATGACAATGAATTTTGAAATTTCTTGTTGTATTATTATCGTGTAAATATTTTTCAAATTATGTATTATATTATATTTTTATCTTTTCTATCGAAATTTTTGTTGAATTTTTATATTTAGTTTCTCGGCTTTTGTTTTGGTGCTTTTCTGAGAATAGTCCCATTGAGCGAAGTCGTAGATAGCATTGTTCCCTATGATGGATGGATGATGGCCGTCTTAAGGGAAATGCTAGTCATTAGGAGTAGTTTTCTTTCTTTTTCTTTCTTTTGTTTGTTTCCCAAGCGTATAAACTCTTGATGGTTCAAAATTCTTGTTACGCTTTGTACATGATATAATGATGCAAGTGTGATTCGTATGAAAGCATGCAAATATGTTAAACATGTTGAATGCCTAGGCCACGAAGTTCGATTCGGTGTGATCAAGTATAATGATTACAATTAGAGTACAGATTGAAGTCACATGACTGTATCTTGAGTTAACATACATTGAAAGTGTTGAAGTGAGTTTCAAACTCTTCTAACCCTTTATTGTAGTTTGAATTGCACAATTGTGTACTAAGCGAAATGAAGGATGTGGATTGTAGGAAAGGATGTAGGCATTTCTTTATTGTAGAAAGTTCTCCTTATCATACCTACCTTGAATGTACATCCTAGTTAGCCCAATTAAACGCTGGCCTATTTTTTCTTTGAAGAGAGGTACAAGGCAAGGCTTAATCCCTTCTTTTCATTAGCGAAATCAATTTGATCCAAAACTTGGCGCTTAAGAAAAGCAATTTTCCCATGATGTAAAGGAGTGAGAAGTGTGAAACGGAAGGAAAGCGGTAGTTGTGAAAGCTAAAGAAAATTCGAAGGTGCAATTGTTGAAATTGATTAATTAATAGTAGAGAGTAAGAAAATCAATGAATGAGGAAAAAAATAAAGATGCATAACTACTCTTTTCTAGTAAGTCGAGTGTGCTTAAAGAAATAGGAACAAAAACAAGGAGAAAATTCAAGAATGAGAGGATTGAGGAGGAAGCAATGTAATGAAGGTGGGATGTATTGAAAATTGCTTAGGGAAGCTAGTTTCTATTGGTTAGCCGGTATTTACTAGTTCCTTAGCTTACATTAAAACCCATTAAGTCCTCGTGATCTTACATCACGCATCCATATATTAGTGGAGTAAAGCATTAGCGGAAAGCTTATGGTTCATGACATGATGCATATGAATTCTTTGGGAGAGAGAGCAAAATCGTATTCATTACCCCTACATGTAGTGCTTTGGAAATCGTATGATGGCAAATGGGGTAATTCTCTTGTGTTGTGAGGCACACGTGCTTGACGAAGATAAGAATTTCATGTCGGATGTCTTGATCGGTTTATTGCACGAGTTTTCCAGATGGCTTCGATTCTTGAGTTTAGGAGAATCTTAATGTTGTGTACTTTATTGTATTGATGAGACCATGCATGTTTTCTTGATGATTTGCTATCTTAAATAATCACGTATAGTCGTGGCTTGAATGGTGAGGCCCAAAGTAGCTATGCGTGAGTGTCGGTCATGAGATGTGAAATCTTTGTTCGAGGATGAACAAGGTTTTATGTGTGGGTTAAGTGATCTTGGGAAGATTGCATGCCCAAGTGACTCAAATGCTTCATTTCTACTTGTTTATCTATTATATGTGTACATTCTCAACCTTGATTCTTAGTTAAATGTGAAATTTATACTAACCAACATGATTAGTGTTGTTTTTCGGGAAAAATTTTGGAAGCTAATATATATGTTGGTGAAGTGCGGGAATGGACTTGGAGACAAGGGAGAGTTGACGAGGAAAGTGGCAAAAATAAGGCTCGCGATGGCGCCGTGTCAGCCGCTGTCCATCACGGAGGAGTGCCTCGGATGAATTAATTATGTCAAATTCCGGTGAGTTCGGCGTTACCTCCGTGGCACGGAGGCGGTGCTCGTGATGCGCTCCGTGTCACGTTGAGTGTGATTACACAGGAACCTCAGTTCCGGTGAAGGTCTTGTGACCTTCAGAGTAGCACGGAGGCAAGGCCTCCCTTGTCTAGTCGTGCCACGTTGAGTTGCAATTACACAGGAGTGATTTCCGGTGGGTCCGCGATACCCCCGTGACATGGATGGAGTGCTCAGTGATACACTCGGATTCCGTTGCTTGTTATTAAAGGGAAAAATTCTCGATAGTATAAATAGCACACTTAGGTTTTATTTTAAAACATTCTAACTTGGTTAGAAAAGCAAGAACATGGGTTACGAGCGGTTGAGAGGACAAAAATTCTAGGGTTATTCTCTTCCTCTTTCTCTTTAATTTCAATTGCTTGTATGAATTCTACTTATTTGAAGATGTTTAATCCTGAATGAGTGACTAATTCACTTCTTGCTTTGAGTTAAGGATAATTGTAGAAGATATGGTGATCATTTACGTTTTTTCTTTTCTTCAATGGTTGTTCTATCAATTCTTGTTTTTCTTGCATTAATGTTTGGCCAATGTTAATGTATGTCTAGAAATCAATTTTGATTTTGAAAAGGAAAGGAATTGGACGAGGTGGATTGGTAGGATATGATCTTTTCTTAATTTGTAAAAGCGAGAAAAGATTTACATTGAGAATAGAAATATATCGAAAGTCTTATTAGTCAATTACGGAATCGATTATGTATGTAGAAATCCAATTTTTATTTTGAAAAGGAAAGGAATTGGACAGATGTGAATTGGTAGGATATGATCTTTTCTTAGCTGAGAAAATTGAGAAAAGATTTACATTCAGAATACAAATATATTTGAAAGTCTTATTAGTCAATTACGGAATCGGTTATGTATGGCTAGAGCATGAAATTCTTATATCAAAGAAATGTAGAATAAGGTCTCATGATTCTTTAATTGGATAGGAGTCGAAAGATCCAATCCATAGGAAATTAATTCTTGACTAGCAACTGAAGAAAAGATTAGCTGAATTGAATTAATAAATTACATCCCTGCATGTTTGTCTTAACCTCAACTTGTTCATTACTATTGTCAGACTCAAATTATAATCTTGACTTAGGTTCTTATTACTTAGTAAATTTTAACTCATAAAACATTATTTATTTGGTTGTCTGCATTCATAGAGATATCGTTCACTGGCGCTTAAGTTAATTAATAC
>JACEIK010013898.1:0-23553 GCA_018107945.1 Datura stramonium
TCTAGACAATCCACAATAGCATGGAATAACCAAACCTCACTATACACTCGATGCACCTGCTCAACTCAAGACGACTTCACAGACTCTTTAATCAGCTAATGGCAAGAATTCAAAATTAAGCCTCAATCACACCGAATCGAATTCTATGGCATAAGTGTCTCATATATGTACAAAAAATTTGCATGCTTTCTATGAATCATCTCTGCAGAATAAATATTATGTATAACACGCAACCAAGATGTCGTAGCCATAGAGTAGCAACATGCATGTGATACAACCGACACACCAAAAATAAAATAATAAAAAAAAGATTTAAAATAACTACTCTATCGACTACATTTCCCTTAAGACGAGTCGTCATCCATCCATCATAGGGAGCGGTCACTATTTATCTTTGGTTCAATGGGACTCTTCATAAGCCAAAGAAAAAAACAAACTCGAGCAAAAGTAAAAATGATTCTGAAATTTTTAAAATATCGATAATTTCGACAAGACTATTTACACACTGGCTAACAGCATTCATAGCACACACACAACTTTACAACAAGAAATATTTATAAAGCGAACATACACATAAAAACAGAGTCACATTGAAACAAACACAACAACGAGCAGACGAGCATGCGTTATGTACAAGACAAGGCAAAATTCAGCACCACCTAACTACTCCCACCCCACACACTTAAAATCGACACTGTCCCCAGTGTTCATACAGTCTAGCAAACAGAAAGGTGGTTTGTGAAACTCCTTTGATCGTCAAAGTATTCCACTTCTTCATCGGTGTTGCCGCCTCGTCCCCCATCGAATCACCACCATCGTCCTCCCTCCGACTCAACGTCGGAATCCTCATGACGTGTCTCCTCGTCAGTGGGGACATCATCATCTGAGCTCCACAAAGTGGGCCCACCCGACATAGTGCCACAGCGTTTTCGCCAAAGGGTAATCTAAGTGTTTGCCCTGGCTCGTCCTCACGTTACCGGTCTCAGCCTATGCGTAGGCTGGGCATCGCATCCCGAACATGCAGGACATATATTGGGTCATCGAGCATATCGCTCGGCCAATGTGGTAGCCCGTGGGTGGTGTCGGGTGCCTTAGTCTTTGTAACATACGTGGCACACCGCTCCATGCGGGATGTAGTCTAGGGCTCTTCCTCGACCTCAAGGCCCCTCGAACTTGGTCAGCAACCCGCCGAATCCGTACCTGTGCCCTTGATGCAACCAGGCCTCTTCATGGCGGATATGATCACCACCCCTACATTAATCTCTAGCCCTTTCATTAGGGCATACACTAGGCATACACGATCGAGGTCATCCTTCATGCACCCGAGTCAACGAGAACACAGCAATTTTCTTGAGATCAGCTTCCACATTCATCTTGTGCATGGTGTAGTGTCTGATGGTAGCCCCTCTCCTTTGTGCACGCTCCATTTGTGCCGTAGCCGGGCTCCACACAATGTGCGTCGATATCCGCATAGGGTAGGTGATATTAATTTGCCCAGGTATGGGCATCGTGTTTGCGCCCCTAGGATGGCATTGAGGTGGTGAGGCTCAAGTGTGACAATCTGGCCTCTTATCTTGATGGTGTGACTCTGAGCGTTGGGTTCAGTTGCTTGCCATAACTCCCGAATTAGGTGCGGTGCACTCCGCCCAGGCTCGTAAAAAATAAGCGTAGCCCGGCGGCGCGTCAATGCGTGCACCATGCAGGGAACTCTGTGCCAACGGGTCCCGTGCAATGTGCTCCTCTGGAAGTATTCACTTGGCGGATAGTGTGCCCTTCTTCCCTTCCCTCGGTCACCCATCTCATTCCATATTGGCGGCGCTGCCAGCGTGGAGCTAGGTCTTCTTGGGGCCTGCTTGCTCCCAGTCTCAACCTCTTCCTTCATTTTTTGTTGATGCGCCCTTACCTTTGTCTGCCTGCTTGCCATTGTTCTGTCGAAGAAAAGCGAACAGTCCCAATGTCAGTCAATGTAAACTTAGCCTCGACTAAGGTTGGGTTTGGCTCGGCCACCCACACTTAGTCTTCGGCTCTCATTATAGCAACTTGGCAAAATCATATTTATTGCATTATTTACAAACAAAACAAACACAAACAAGAAAAAACAACCAAGCAGCAAAATTGCCTCGTGCCTTTAGCGGCTTCGACGGTATAAATTTCATGCTATCTACTCAGACTTCATTACAGCTAATCACAACCTTACCATCGATCACATTTCATTACATAACACTTAGCTAAAAACAACAAAAATTAAGAAAATATAACAACTCAACCTAAGCAATTTCCCAATTTCTATGTGCTTGATAATTTCATGCAATTTTCACCCAATTTGTTCCCCGAAAAATTTCATCGCTTCTTTAACATAATACGATAAGCACACGATTCAATTCACCCAACATACACAACCCAGCAATTTTCCACATTTCAACTTCAAGTCAATTTCTTCCCATTCACAGCCCTAGCTATAATTTCACGCAAAATTCAATTTAGCATGTAACTATCGCGTTCATATAATCACAACGATACTACGAACAACAATCAACAATAACTTGAATGAATTTAAGCTCAATTTATACCTAGGGCAAGGATTCTTTCTCTTTCATGCGAGAAATGAAATATTAGCAAAAAAATTGAAGTTGAGTTCAAGAGCATTACCTTTAATCCGATAATATCGAAGAAAAGTTGATGAAATTTCTTGTCTAAGTCCGTGCCACGTTGGGGAAGGGAGATTTTTGTGTTTGTCGCGGAGAATGGTGTGATGGGCAAGGAAAAATAATAAATGGGGAGAATGAGGCGATTTAAGTGTTAAGGGGTATTTTCACATGGTCGCGGTAGCCGGTGTGACCCGAAGCGATTAACACGTCAACGTGTCATGGGTGCATCGCGAACCTTTGCCTCCCATGACACGGAATATGCGCGCGAGCGTGCAGGAATTTGTAAAATTCCCGATTTATGCACTTCAACGTGTCACGGAGGGTGGAGCATCACCTCCCATGACACGGATCCATCGTGCGGGCTCCTTTGTTTTGCCACTTTAAAAACTTTCATACCTCGTTTTCTCCTTTGCATTTGCTGCATTTTCCCCTCCGATCAACCTGTAATATATCTTACCACAAGAAATGGTTAGAATTCCAAAGTTGAGGAACACAATATTTTATTTTGTATTTACAACCCTATACATAAAAATAAATAAAAACAACAAAATCCTTACCTTTTCTCTTTTTTTTTCTTTCCTTATGTATGTACAATTATACAAACTATAATTCACGGGTTGCCTCCCGTGCACGGCGCACAGTTTCTGAATACCGACTCGGCGTCGTTTAAGCTCATTACGCCCTAGGGTGACAGGCGTTTTCTCCGACTCGTCCTCACCCTCATCAAGCTTTCCTTTATCGGGGCTCCATTTAACTCTCGAGGCTCAATGCCTTGAGCAGCATTCGGTTGCTCAAGCACATTAATAACCCGCGAGTTCTTCGTACACGGCCGGGAGCTTGGTGGCCTTGTACACATCGAACACCTCCACCTTGTCGTGTGCTCGCATAGTTAGGCTGGCTTTGCAGCTACATCTATAGCGCTTTCCCGGTTGCCAAGAAGGGATGTCACAAAATAAATGGGACTTACTGCGTTTGGCTCAAAATCAGCACAACTAAATCCACGGAAGATTAGGGAGCCGACTTGCACTAGCACGTCACTCCACAAGACCATCTGGTCTTGCTAAGGAGCGATCCGCGAGCTGCAAAATCCTTTATTTGTAGGTCTGAGACTTCCTAGCCTAACTTCTTAAATACAGGGGTTGGCATCAAGTTAATGCTCGCTCCCAAATCACACAAATCGCGAGCTCGAATACTTTGCCCGATTGTTATTTTGGTGTAGGCTCTAGGATCTTTGAGCTTCGTGGGCAATCGAGTTACGTATCCGAGAAGTGCACTCCTCGCCAAGAGCCACCGTAGCATATTCGGTAAACTGCTTTTATTGGCCACGATGTCCTTTATATTTGGCGTACTTAGGCACTCCCGACAAAAACATCAACAAGAGGTAAGTTAATGTGTACTGTTTAAGCACCTCCATAATTTCTTGAAGCATACTCCTCCTTGTGCTTCTTTAATCGTTGAGGAACGGGGGTGGAGTCTTTACGATTCGGCATCCCTTGTGTTTCCCCCTCTCATCATTACGCTCCCTCTCCATGCTGCTGCTCCATTGAGGTGGTCTTCCGGGTTCCACCTCCTTCCAGCACGCAAACCACTCCTCGTGGTCCTTCATTTTACACCTTTGGGGTTGGGATGCAGTGTCCTTTGGGAAGTCCTCCTCTAGGCCTTGTGCGGGCTCCGGCAAAGCGCCCAAATTGATACTCCGAGCGCCTTAGTAGCTAGGTGATTGTTCTTGACTTCGGCTGCCAATTTGACATGATCGACTGCAATTGAGCTTGGCCAGCTATGTTGTGAACATCTCCTCTTATTTGGGTGATGGTGGTGGAGGAGGGCATTGTTGTTTTGTATTGTGATTGTGGATTCGTGGCCCTCCTTGATTCCACTCTTTTGCATCCCACATTTCGAACTTCTTGCTTACGATGGTTATTTTGCTACCCAAGAGAAATTCGGGTGAACCTCCAGTTAGAGTTATGTGTTTGTTCCCATGTTTTGTTGGTGATTGCTCCTTTGTGCATTACCGACAAAGTTCACAGTCTGGTTTGCTCCACAACACCAGTGTTGAGTGTTCATTGCTCTCACACACTTCACACCAAATCTGCTGCCCTGCATTTGCAGGGCTTGAGGCTGGCTCAAGTTCATGTTGCGAAGTGGGTGTTTAATTGATCCTGCAAGGCAGCTATATGCGGCGATAGGCAGCCAAGCCCATCCCACTTCAAGACTCAGTTTGCTTTCCTTACTCCTCTCCTTGAAAGTCAGCATTCCACTCATTCCCTGCGAAATACGATTAAGCAAATATAAAGCTCCTCGTAGAAGTCTTTCTAATGCTTGTCCCCAGTTTTGCCGAATCCGGCCAAAATCTTTGTGTGGGGGTTTAAACCCTCTATAAAAGTGTGCACCTGACACGTCATTGAATTGATAGTGATAAGGACAGTCCCTCAACGGTGATTTGAATCTCTCCCAAGCTTGTCTGAATTCTCTCCTTCTCTTTGTTTGAAACTTAGAATTTGAATTATAAGTCTTGCTTCTGTTTACCGGAAGGAAAATCGGATCAAGAAATTCTTTAAGATCATCCCATGTGGTTATAGAGTTTGGTGGCTCATTTCCAGCCACCTCTTGGCTCTCTCCCAAAAGTGAAAATGGGAACAATGTAAGCGGCGTGGCTCTGTTGACACTCAGCGGATGTAAGTGTCACTTATCTCCGAAGTGCGAAGATGTTGTTGTGGATCCTCGTGAGGGAGACTGTGAGAGCGCCAGCTTGTGCGGCTTAATTGCACCATGTTACAGTTTAAAACAGAGCCTCCCTCTGGCTCGGGTTGCGGATGCTAGATGTGACATTACTAGCATGTGGGATTGCCACATCACGAACAGCCTGTTGCCATTTCCTCGGGCACTATCACTGCCCGCACAGTGGTCTGGCGTTTGCTCCATAATAGTTTATCTGAGAACATTTGCAATTTTTCTCTCTAGGCTTCTCTCCGTTGGCGGTGACTATCTTTCCGGCTCTAAGGATGGATCCACCAAACCTTTGTCTCTTGCCGGTGTTCAACAGTCTGTTATACGCAAAAATACGGGCTAAGACCAAGTTGTCAACAATAAAATATCGAAATAGCAAACTAACACGTTTAAGAAAAATTAAAATTTCACCAATTGCCTAGTCCCGGCGACGGCGTAAAAGTGTGAGCCCGCAAATGTATGGGTGGTACAAGTAATATAGTGGCTCTTTAAACAGGAATATCGAACCCACAAGGATTTGGACTACGGGGTGAAACCTTTTCAAGTATTGTTAATTTACTAAAACGCTAATAATGAAGAAGACAACGAGTGTAAGAAGAGTTTTTATATTTCGGGAAACTATTTTTATACTAAAGTAAGATATTTATACAATTGAGTCGAACTATGAATGAGAGCATGCTGAGGCTACAACGAACATGTAAAGAAACTACTTATTAATCTACGGTTTTATCTTTCCTCTAGGTTGCTAGTCGGAACTTATGCCTAGTTAAAACTCTGCGTATTTAACCCAACTTATGAATCATGAAGCCTTCCACCTACATTTACGTGATAAGAAGAAATTCATGTTTCTTCCATACAGCCAGGTTACACTTGACTAATACGACTTTCGGGTATATTTCTATCCTGGTAAATCAATTCCCAATTTTCCAAACCAGAAAGATCATATCCTATTAATTCACAACTTTCCAGTTTCTTGCCCTCTCGGGTGAAACCGGACTTTGGATTTACATTAACATTGGCAGGTACAAGAATTAAATAGAACAACCATAGAAGAAAAGATGAAAAAACCAGGATAATCAATAACTCATTTCAATACACTAGTTCACTTAACCTCGACAAGAAGGGAATTAGCCACTCATTTGTGGATTGAACATCATTAAATGAATGGAAATCCTTGAAACAATTGAAAGGAAGAAGAAAGGGATAGAGAAAACCCAAGAATTTTCGTCCTCAAAGCGCTTTTGTAACCCACGTTCTTGCTCCACCAGAAGTCAGGAATAGTTAAAAATGAACCTAAGTGTTCTACTTATACTAGGGATAATTTTTCCCGGAATAACAAGCAACGTGTCACGGAGATTACATCGCGAACCCTTGCCTCCGTGACACAGTGCAAACTGTGGAAGCTCTCTGGAAATTTGCCGCCCGAGGTAATTGCTCCAACGTGGCACGGCATGCAACGCGAGCATGCAGGCGTGCCCACCCGGTGCAATCATGAGACCCTCACTGGAATGTCAAGGTCTGGGATAATTAATTCCAACGTGTCACGGCTTGATCGCGGACCCTCACTGGAATTTCTCAAATTTGCAATCTCCCAAACGAGGCTGCATCCGCGATGGGCGATGTCCGCGACTCCATCGCTTGGGCCATGAACTCCTTGCTTCTCCACGTGCTTCCTTGCTCGTTCCCGAGTTCATCTCCGATTTCTCCCAACATGTCATTTAACTCCATAAAAGTGTGTTTTTCCTGCAAAACAACGCTAATCATGTTGGTTAGTATAAATCACACTTCCGTACAATTTACATGAGAATGTACACACATTGTTGGACAAACAAGGCAAAAGCTATACGTTTGAGTATCAATTTGGCATATAAATATGCCCCTTATCAACAAGCAAACACTGGACACGGCCCAAGTTAGTTATACAGTCACAGAAAGAGGAGATGCTAGCATTAGTGTTTGCGTTTGATAAATTCAAGTCCTATTTGGTGGGTTTTAGAGTAGTGGTGTATCTGCAGGTCATGCTGACAGTCGATTATCTGTTCAACAAGAAGGATGCAAAGCCGGACTGATCAGATGGATCTTGTTATTACAAGAGTTTGACCTAGAGATTCGGGAAAAGAAAGGGAGCAGAGAATCAAGTGGCGGATCACCTATCGCGAGTGGAAAGCCGGTCGCATGTGAAGGAAAGGCGACAACATCAAAGAAGAGTTCTCGGATGAGCAGCTCTTGGCAATAGGGAAGCTAAATCCCTTGGTATGCGGACATTGTGAATTTGCTAGTGAGTGGAGTCTATCCACCGGAGGCTATGGCTAAGTAGAGAAAGAAGTTGAGGCATGATTGCAGGTATTATATTTGGGATGAGCCGTATGATCTCGGAAAAATAGCATGCCCGAATGACGCTTGATAACCTAAATTAGTCTTGTTTATCTAAGTTATTTTATACATTTTCGTAGCAGTTTTATATAAATGTGAATATATGTGCTAACAACATGATTAGTCCTTGTTTTGTAGTTTCAATGATTTTAGGAACTAAATCAGAAGTTAATTGAAGGAAGAGATGGGTCGGAAGCAACGGGCGAAAGTCGGCAGGAGAAGGCCATGGCAAAGCTGGCCGCCAGGCAGCGTGCCACGTTTGTGCGTGTGCCGCACCCGGCCGTGCCATGCCAATGCCGAGCATGCGCGCGGAGTGCGGCTGCTTGAGCCTGGCATCCCGGCGCGCCAAGCGCCGTGCCAAGGCATGCCACCCGCGCGACAAGGAGTTGCCATCGCGCTGCCCGGGCAGCGTGACACGCTGCCAACTGGCAACAGGAAGGCTGCCTAGGGTCGATTTTTGGGCATTTCCGAAACCTCCCGCGTTTAGGCCGTGTCACGGAGCGGTGCTCGCGTTGCATTCCGTGACACGTTGCTTGTTATTCCGGAAAATTCCTACTAATATAAGTAGCACACTTAGGTTTATTTTTACATATTCTGACTTGGTGGAGCAAGAACGTGGGTTACAGGCAGTTGAGAGGACGAAAATTATTAGGATTTTCTCTATCCCTTTCTTCTTTCTTTCAATTGTTTGTATGATTTACACTCATTTAACGATGTTTAATGCACAAATGAGTGGCTAATTTCACTTCTTGCTGAGGTTAGAAACAATTGTATTAGTACCATTGTTGATCATCTAGTTTCCATCTTTTCTTTCATGGTTGTTCTATTGGTGTATTCTTCTTTGCATTGATATACGGCCAATGTTAATGTAAATCCAAAAGTCCGGTTTCACCAGAGAGAGCACGAAACTGAAGTTGTGAATTAATAGGATATGATCTGTTCTTTGTTTGGGAAAATTGAGAATTGATTTACCTTTAGGATAGAAAGATGCACGAAGGTCGTATTAGTCAAGTGTGGAATGGGTTTGTATGGCTGGTGATTTCTTCTTATCACAGAAATGTAGGTGGAAGGTTCATGATTCTTAAGTTGGAGTTAAATACGAGTTTTAATCCATAGACATAAGTTCCGATAGCAACCGGAGAAAAGATAAACCATATTGTATCGATAATTAATTTCTTTACATGTTCTTTCTAGCCTCAGCATGCTCACATTCATAGTTCAGACTCACTTGTATATTTATTTTAGCTAAGTATAAAATTAGTTCACAAAATATAAAAACTTTTCTTCACACTGTTGTCTTCATTTTTAGAGTTACGGTAAATTGACACTTGAGGTGATTTTGCCCACATTAGTCCAGTCGCTGTGGGAACGATACTTAGCTTACTTGAGCCATTTACTACGTTGTTCACGACCACGTGCACTTGCGTGTAGTCATCCGAACCCAGTCGAACAAGTTTTGGCTGCGTTGCCGGGGACTGGCAATTGCCAAAATTTTTCTTAAGTGTTAGTTAGCAATTCTATATAGCTGACGACAGCGTGGTTTTGATTTATTTTTCAATCTTTTTTTTTTTTAAATACCCTTCTTGACATGACATCGTGTAACACAAATGGTTTAAATGGTGAATACTCATATTTTGACGAACCTTTTCTGAATTTCGGAGGACACCACTTGTGGCAACAACGTAACACGTGTGACATATGTAGTGTGGTCCGGATGGCCATTGGAATGGGTACAATCCCGAATGCATCTCACACTCCCGAGCCCTACTATGATCCTTCTGTTGTTTTTGATGAATATAGGCAGGTTGAAAATGAGGACTTGGGATGCCAAGACCGAATAGAAGACATCTTGAAACAGCACCTTGATCAATCGGGAAGCAATAAAGGAGGCAATGGCAACATTGAAAGTCGAGGAAGAGGAGAATGCAGAGGCTCTAAGGATGAACGCTAAATTCATGGAGATGATTGCAGGCTGAAGCTTGTGATCAATTGCAGGTGACAGTTGTAGGCGATAACCAAGAGGAATTACAAGATGATGACAAGGGTGAATTTTCGGATGAAGCAGACATTTAGAACCTCTTAAGTGTCCCATTGATGAGCTCGTACTTGTAGGAAATTCGTTCAGGGGAGAGAGATAGAGTATACCCCATTTGACTTTTACTGGAGAGATAGATGTTGATGCGGAGAAGAGGTATACAAGTAAGGAGGTCAATTGCATTGCGGTTTGGGAACCAGGTGCATTGGACCTCACTCGAGCATTTTCTAACTTGAGTTTGGTTGATGACATGAAATAGAGTCTTCCGAGCTTATGGAGAAATGTCCAAGAGGAGGACCAAGTCCCATATACTCTGAAATTTGCTGAGCCTAATAGACAAAATGACTTCACTTACGTAAGGGCCAATAAACGTCAAAGACGACATCTATTGCTTGGTCCTTACAATTTTTCACCACCACCCAGGAGCATAAGGAAATTAGAGAAGAAATTAGGGTGAGATTCATATCCTCAAGGCGGAGGAAAAAGCGGTGAAACTTGATTCGTCGTGGCACGACGTAAAATTAGGCTGACGCAGGAGAGCCAACCCAAAGGGTACCATGGGGGTACCATTTTAATTTATTGCATTAGAGTTGATTTTATTTTAATTTTTTTATCTTTTGTTGTTTTGGTGGAAAGTTAAGCACAATTGGAGGGGAAGTCTGAGTACCCGTGAAGGAGGAAGCTAACAAGCGTGAAAGAGAAAAAGTGTGGGGTCGAACACCCACTTGTACCAAATTTGAGCGAAAGCATGTTGTTGGCTAGGCCTAAAGGCCTCGGTATTTTCACCCTTTTTAAATATTAATTTGATGCTATGAGGACATAGCATGATTTAAGTGTGGGGTGAGGGAAATTTCAAATTTTAGTAGCAACAAATAGTGGGTGAATGTAATGCTTGTGTGAAAAATTGGGAAAAATTTGAAAAATTTTTGTGACTCAAGCATGACTTCATCACCGTTGGTTTTTCTTTGAGTTCTTTTCCGACGGGGGGGTCTTTGAACCGAAGAATAAATTTTTATTTTATTTTTATTCGTCTGTATATAATGTTTTAGTCATGTTAGCGTACTTTAGACGATGGATGGATAACGACCGTCTTGAGGAAAATTAGTCGATAGATGTCGGGTTTTTGAAATTGTAGCTAATGGATGCTTGATGTTCTTGTTATGTGCTAGACATGATTGTAAGATGCCAAAGTATGTTGAGTGTTGAAGCATGAAGGTTATAACTTTGTTTGAGACACTTAGGCTCTTGAATTTGACTCAATATAATTGAAGCTTAATGTTCGAATTCTTGTGATTAGCTGAGTAGAGTCTGCTGAATGTGTCTTGAATTGAGCATGTGCCATGAGTGTAAGGTTTTTGAGCATTCTATCTTTATTGTGGAGTGTCTAGAACTTGCACGGTGTGTGTATGAAATGAAATGAAGGATGTGAATTGTAGGAGATGATTTAGGCATTTATTTGAATTAACCTAATTTTATCCCCTCATTTTACCTACCTTGAAAAATTAATCCTAGTTAGCCCCGTTGAGCCTTGAGCCTATTCTTTGTCCATTTGCAACATAAGCAATCCTTTTCTTTCATTAACCTTGAATTTGATACAAAGCTCCTAAGCGCTTGAAGAAGAAAAATTTGAAGGTAAAGGTGAGAAGAATGAAAAGAAAGGAGAAGTAGCAAGTTGGAGAAAGTGAGAAGGACAAAAGGTGCACTCGATGTAAAAGTGGTGATCATTATTAAAGGTAAGAAAATAAAGTAATGAAAAATTATTTATATAGAGCTCCTTACTGAGAAGTCAAAAGTGCCTAAATAAGGGGAACAAGAGGGGAAAAGAAAACTGCAAGGATAAAAAGGGAAGTAAGGGAAGGGAAGTTCACAATGAGGCGTGATGTATTAAAAGCACTTAGGGAAGATAGTCACTATTGCGGCCAGAATAGTACCTACCCGTACTTGAGTTACATTACAACCTAAAAAGTCCTACTTGATCTTACATTCATACATCCTTAAATTAGTGGAGTAAAACACTAAGGGCGAGCTTATGGGTCATTACATGATGTATGTGAATTCCTTGTGAGAGCGAGCGTAATTTTTATTCATATACCCATACATGGTTTGAAAATTCATGAGTTAAAATGGTAACTCTCTTTGTGGTGAGGGCACATGTTTAATGAAAGATAGAATTCATGTTGGATTTCTTGATTAGTTGATTTGCATGAGTTTGTTGATATTGAGAGTCGATTCTTGAGGTTAAGGAGTCTTAACATAGTTGTATTTCATTTCATTGATCAAATCGTGCATGCTATTTACAGCTTGTTATCTTAAATGATCATCATAGCCGTAACTTGAATTATCTTGATAAATTAGTTATGTGTGAGTCTTCATTTACATGAGATGTAAAGGGTTGTTCGAGGACGAACAAGGTTTTAAGTGTGGGGGTAGGTGATCGCGGGCAAAAATAGCATGCCCAAGTGATACTTTATAACTTAAATTAGTCTTGTTTATCTAAGTTATTTTATACATTTTATGTAATTTTATATAAATTTGAAGATATGTGCTAACCAACATGATTAGTCCTTGTTTTGTAGGTTTCAATGATTTTTAGGAGCTAAATCAGAAGTTGGTGAAGGAAAGGAATGGAGTGGAAGCAACGGGCGAAAGTCGGCAAGGAGAAGGCCATGGCAAGGGCGCGCGCTAGAGCGGCGTGCGGCGTGCGTGTGCGCGCCCAGCGCCGTGCCACGCCAACAGGCATGCGCGCAGACGCAGCAAGCAGGCACAACATCAGCGCGCCAAGCGTCGTGCCACGACATGCCACCCGCACGACAAGGAGTTGCCGCTTCAGCGGCGCCGACGTGACGCAGCCTGCTTGCGGCAAGGGCTGCCTAGGAGTTGATTTTAGGCATTTTCCAAGGCCTTGCCTCCGCGTTGGGCCCGTGTCTGGAGGTAGTGCTCCGCGTTGCATTCCGTGACGCGTTGCGCTATTATTCCGGGAAAAATTCCTACTAATATCGGCACACTTAGGTTTATTTTTATAGCCGACTTGGTGGAGCAACGTGGAGTTCTGACCGAGTTGAGAGGGGCGAAAATTCTTAGGGTTTTCTCTATCCCTTTCTTCTTTCTTTCAACTGTTTGTATGATTTACACTCATTTAACGATGTTTAATCCACAAATGAGTGGCTAATTTCCTTCTTCTTGAGTTAGAAAACAATTGTATTGAAATGTATTTGTTGATCATCGGTTTTTCCATCTTTTCTTTCATGGTTGTTCTATTAATTCTTGTTCTTCTTTGCATTGATATCGTAATGTTAATGTAAATCCAAAAGTCGGTTTCACTCGAGAGAGCACAAAATTTGAAAGTTGTGAATTAATAGGATATGATCACACTGTAGTTTTGGGAAAATTGAGAATTGATTTACCTTGAGGATAGAAGCCCATACACAGGTCGTATTAGTCAAGTGTGGAATCGGTTTTGTATGTCTAGAACATGAATTTCTTCTTATCACAGAAATGTAGGTGGAAGGTTTATGATTCTTAAGTTTGGTTAAATCTGAGAGTTTTAATCCATAGGCATAAGTTTCGACTAGCAATAGGAGAAAAGATAAACCATGTTGTATCGTTAATTAATTTCTCTACATATTCTTTAGCCTCAGCATGCTCACATTATAATGTTCAGACTCACTTGTATATTTATTTTAGCTAAGTATAAAATTAGTTCACAAAATATAAAAACTTTTCTTCACACTGTTGTCTTCATTTTTAGAGTTACGGTAAATTGACACTTGAGGTGATTTTGCCCGTAGTCTAGTCACAGTGGGATCGATACTTGGCTTACTTGAGCCACATACTACTTGTTCGACCACGTGCACTTGCGTGTAGTCATCAGACAGCCGAACACCGATGCTCGTTTAAGCGGGGACCAGATCGGGTGATAAGAAGATGCATTCCGGAGAGCCGGATTGCGAAGTGTTGAAGAGTTGTCACTCTTCATTGTATGGAGGGCACCAGGAGCGGCGGACAGCGCACAAGGTTCTACAGTCCCCACCAGACCATGGCAACGTAAAAATGTGTGATAGATGTGTAGTACAGGCACAATTGGTAGGGCGGGAAGTGCAGCTGCGGCGGATATTAGAAGTGGAAGTCTTTGATGTATGGGGTATAGATTTCATGGGCCCGTTCCCTGTCATTTAGTAATCGTTACATCTTGGTGGCCATTGATTATGTATCAAAGTGGGTTGAAACAACAGCTTGCCCCAGGAATGACAACAAGGTGGTAACAAAATTTGTGAAAAAGCACATTTTCACCGGGTTCGGGATACCCCAGAGGCCCTTATCGGTGATGGAGGGCTCATTTTGTAAATGCAAGTTCAAGAATTTGCTAGCTAAGTATGGGGTGTACAAGGTAGCAACATCATATCATTCCCAAACTAGTGGGCAAGTGGAGGTGTCGAACAGAGAAGTAAAGCAAATTCTACGAAGACGGTGAATGCACAACAAGTCAAGCAAACTCGATGACGTTGTGGGCTTATGAAGCTGCGTACAAGACACTAATATGGACTTCTCGTACAGATTGGTCTATGGAAAGGTGTGTCATCTGCCAGTGGAAAGCTAGAACATCGAGCTTTACAGGCCGTGAGAGTGAACATGGATCTAGGCTAGCGGGTAAGAAGGGGCGTGCAGCTCGGCGAACTTGATGAGTTGTTGGCATGCTTGTAAGTGCCAGAAGTGCTACAAGAAAACAAAGGAGTGGCATGATAAGCATATGGTGCATCGGATCTTTGAGCCGAGGAAGAAAGTATTGCTATTCACTTCAAGATTGAGAAATTTGTTTCGGAAAATTGCGGTCCAAATGGTCAAGGCGTTTGAGTGGTAAATGACCCCGCATGGGGCCGGTGGGTCTGTGGCAAGAAGATAGAAGTGCCACGTTCATAGAATGGGCAGCGGTGTAAGCATTATTGTGGGAGGTGAGGACGTTATTGGAGAGAAGGCGTCCATCACTCCTAGAGGATGATTGAACGTGAATGACGTCGGCTAGCGACGGTAAACCGGCGGCTGCACGGGAGGCAGCCCGGTAGAAATTGTTGCCAATAGACTGAATAGAAATATTTGAAAAAAAAAACAAAAAAGAGAAAAATAAAAATAAAAAAATATTTTTACGTTGAAACCTATGAATTCTAACCAATTTGTTGTGATAAACTGATTTTCAGGTGAACGGAGGGCAAAAATGCAAAGAAGCGCATAGGAAAAAAATCGAGTGAGAAAATAAAATTGGCACATTACGGTGAGCCTACGCGATGACCACCGTGTCACGGAGGTGCCTCCAGCGTTACCCTCTGTGACCGTTGAAGAGTGTTTCAGTTTTTAAAAAATCAAGGAACAACTAAGCGCGATAGCTTTCAGGTGTCCTGGAGGGGTGCTCCGCGTTACCCTCCAGTGACACGTTTAGTGTCATTTCGCGTCGGGGCACACCGGGTCGCGGGTAACCCGCGTAGAAAAACACTTTAAAACCCCAAATCCCCTCAATTTCTTCCTTATTTTCCATTCCCTCCGCGACCAACACCCTAAATTCCCTCCTCCCCCAAAAAACAATGACACGGACCTAGGCATCAATTTTCTTCCAAGTTTCCTTCAATTTCGCCAGTTAAAAAGGTATGTTCTTGAACTTTACCTCATTTTGCTTGAATTTTCGATTCTTGAACATGTATGGTGAGTAAACCTTGCCCTAAGTGAAATTAGCTTGAATTCATGTAAGTTATGATTGATTGATGTTCATTGTATCGTTGTGAGTATATGAACTCGATGATTGCATGTTTGATTGAATTTTTAGAAGAATTGATAGCTAGTGTTAGAAATTGAATAGGAAGGAATAAATTTGTTTGAAATGTGAAAAGATTGGATTGTGCATGTTGGGTGAAGTGAATGATATTTGTGATTTAAGTTGAATATGCTAAGTAGACAAGGGATTTTTGGAAAATGAAATTGGTGAGATTGCATAGGTTGTTGAGAAAAAAATTTGGCTAAGTGCTATGATGATGCAATGGAATCGATGGCAACATTTTTATTCATTGTGAAGTCTGAGTAGTACAAGTAATTGTTCCATCGACTTATGAAGGTACTAAGCATGTTGAATGTTAAAAATTGGGAAATCATGAATGTCTTGCCGAATTGTTTTGATTGCGGCTAAAGACTAAGTGTGGGGTGATCCAATTAAACCCAACTTTAGTTGTAGCTAGTTATGACTTGAATAACATTGGGATTGTATGTTTAAATGTCAGGGAACAATGTCGGGCGAGACAAGACAAGGGTAAGGCGCATCCACATCGGGCGCCGGCGAAGAGAGTTAGATTGGGAACGGCGGTTCCGAAGCACCCAGCTGATTCCATGAGCCAACCCGACAATACGGAACCCGATGGGTGACTGATGAAGAAAAGAAGTGGTATGCAAAAAACAAAGAAACCAAATACTTCCCGGAGGAGCAAATAACAAGGAGCCGGCGCACGGGAATTCCCACGGATCATGAGTTGTAGGGAGGATTTATGTCACCACAAACGAGAGACTAAAGCAAGTGTTGGATTCAAAGCTAGTGTAAAGAGTACAAATTGACTTATTATACTCCTGAGTACCAAACCAAGGATGCGTATATTGGTAGCATTTCGAGTAACTCCTCAACTGAGTTCCACCAATCGTACAGGATTGACACCAGGGGTGAACTTCATCTTCGAAGAGCCCAGGGTGCAATCTCCATGCGGTCAGGTTCTCGCCACGCGGAACCCGACCCTCGCGGTCCACACCATCAAAATCAGGGGAGCAGAGATTGTCGCCAGCAGGCCCATCACTGAATGCTATCTTAGGGGCGCCGGGACACGGTGCCCATGTCCTCGGCTGGGTGAACATCACTCTACCCTATGCGGACATGGCGACGCACTCTATATGCAATCCGTTCGGCAACCACGGTGGAGTAGGCACAACGAGGAAGGGGCTACATCAAACAATGCCTACTCTTAGATAGACAGGAAGCCAAGTTGGCTAAAAATTGTGTGCTCGCGCAGTCCCGTGGTCCGCGTGAATGTCACCGGGACCGAAATACGCTTGGTGTATGCCTAATGAAGAGCTGGGGGAATAAATGTTGGGCGGTGATCATCTTCGCCATGAAACAAACTACATCAGGGGCACATATATGGGTTCGGTGGTTTGCTTTGCGTTCTGAGGGGCTATGATATCGAGGAGGAGGCCCTAGATTACATCCCACAAATTGACAGGCATGCCTTGGATGTCACAAAACAAGGGCTCGACACTACTCATGGGCAGTTCTCACACTAGGCGGCGACATGCCAGGATGACGATGTAGCCGCATGTACGGGATGCAGTCTGCCGATTGCGCATAGGCGGGAGGCCCGGCCAACGAAGATGAGCTTTGCGGCTCGGCTTGGATTACCCCTTCGGCGAAGTCCGGGCTCTATATGAGTGAGACGACTTTTTGTGGGCTTGTAGAGGATGATGTCCCACCGATGAGGGAGACACGCGCGAGGACTCGGATGTTGAGTCGGGGAGCTTAGGACGGGGCGATTACGATATGGGAGATGAAGGCAATGACACAGTGAAGAAGTTGAATACTTCGATTGATCGGGGATTTCACCACCTACCTTTGTGATATGTTGAAATTATGTGAACCTTTGGGGACGGTGTTCGGTTTAAGTAATGAGGTGGGAGTAGTTAGGTGCCATTTGCTTCGTTTTTGTTTATGTTTATGTTGTGTGTTGTGCTTGTGAAAATGTGACTCTTGTGACTCTTGTGTGGTGTGTACGCTATTAAGTTGAATTTTGTAATGAATGTTATTTGTTGTGTCTTTGTGTTGGTTTATTGTTGGTTAGTTGTTGTGTAAATATTTTTGTTTTCTATCAAAATTATTGAAATTTTTAAAATTTTTGTTGAATTTCTTTTATGTTGGATTTCTCGGGTTTTGTTTTCGTGTTTTTACGAGAATAGTCCCATTGAACCAAAGTCGTAGATGGCCTTTCCTATGATGGATGGATGAGGCCGTCTTAAGGGAAATGTAGTCGATAGGAGTAGTTTCCCTTTCTTTCTTTCTTTGTTTGTTTCCCAAACGTGTCCCTACTTCATGGTTTGAATTCTTATTCGTGTTGTACATGATATAATGATACAAAGATATGGAGCCGTATGAAGGAATGCAAATATTGTTAAAATGTTGAGATACCTAAGCCATAGAGTTCGATTCGGTGTGATAAAGGCTTAATAGTGAATTCTTGTAATTAGCTGATTGAAGAGTCTGTGAATATGTCTTGAGTTGAACATGTGCAATGATTGTGAGGTGAGGTTTCTATTATTCATTTATTGTGAAGTGTCTAGAACTTGGTGTGTGTACTAAACGAAATAAAGGATGTGTATTGTAGGAAAGGATGTAGGCATTTCTTTGATTAAACCGAAAGTTTTCCATTATCATACCTACCTTGAATGTACATCCTAGTTAGCCCCATTGAGCCTTTGGCCTATTTTTCTTTTCTTTGAAGAGGTACAAACGACTTAATCCCTTCTTTCGTGGCAAGTAGATTTGATCCAAAACTCTTAGCGCTTAAGAAAACAATTTTCCCACAATGTAAAGGAGTGAGAATTGTGAAAAGGAAGGAAAAGCGGAAGTGGTGAAAGTTAAAGAAAAGGTCAAGGTGCACTTCTTTGAAATTAAATAAAATAAAGATGTATAACTAATCTTTATTAGTAAGTCGAAATTAGCAAAGAAATGAGAACAAAAATAAACAAAAATGTCAAGAATGAGAGGATGAGGAAGAAATAATGCCCATAATGATGGTGGGATGTATTGAAAAACCGCTTAAGGAAGCTAGTTGCTATTATTGGTTAGCCCGGTATTTACTAGTTCCTTAGCTTACATTACAACCCATTAAGTCCTACATGATCTTACATCACGCGTCCTTATATTAATTGAGTATTTAGAGGCAAGCCTAAGGTTCATGACATGATGCATGTGAATTCTTTGGGAGAGAGAGAAATCGTGTTCATATACCCCTACATGTAATGCTTTGGAAATCATATGATTGCAAATAGGAGATTCTCTTGTGTTGTGAGGGCACATGCTTGAAGAAAGATTAAAGTTTCGTGTCAGATGTCTTGATCAGTTGATTGTAGGTTGCCAAGATTCAGAATCGATTCTTGAGTTTAGGAGGTCTTAATGTGGTGTATTTCATTGTATTGATGAGACCATGCATGTTTTCTTGATGATTTGCTATATCAAATAATCGGTATAGCCGTAACTTGAATTCCGAGCCAAAGTAGCTATGCGTGGGTGTTAATTACATGAGATGTGAGGAAGTCTTGCAGAGAACGAACAAGGTTTAAGTGTGGGGTATTAAGTGATCTTGGGCAGAATTGCATGCCCAAGTGACCTCAATCTGCTTTGGCTGACTTATTTATTATCTATTGTATTATTTTCTCCATGTGATTGTGATTAAATGTGAATTTACCATTAACATGATTAGTGTTGGTTTTCAGGTAAAATGGAATTTTGGGAAGCTAAGTTACATGTTGGTAAAAATCGGGAATGGACAAACAAAGGAGTGGAAAAGGACAAGGGAAGGGCAACAAAAATAAGGGCTCCCGCGATGGAGCCGTGTCTGCCGTCGCGGAGGCATTCTGCCTCGGGTGAATTAAATTTGGAAATTTCCAGTGAAGGTTCGCGTTACCTCAGTGACACGGAGGCAAATGCTACGCGATGCACTCCGTGTCACGTTGAGTACAATTACGGGACATCAATTTCAGTGAAGGTGCGCGATAGCACAGTAGCACATTATCCAGGCTCCGCGATAGAGGCCGTGATACGCTGAGGTGAAATTGATAGAGGCCTAATTCTAGAGAGGGTCCGTGATACCCCGTGCACGGAGGGAGTACTCTGCGATACACTCCATGCCACGTTGCTTGTTATTCGAGGCTTCTCAATAGTATAAATAACAAACTTAGGTTTTATTTTAAACGTTCTGACTTAGTTGAGCAGAACGTGGGTTGCGGCGGTTGAGAGGACGAAAATTCTAAGGTTCTTCTCTATCTCTTTCTCTTTTATCTCAATTGTTTGTATGATTTCTACTTATTTGATGATGATTAATCCACAAATGAGTGGCTAAATTCACTTCTTGTTGAGGTTAAGAACAATTGTAGTGGAATGTAATTATTGATCATTTCAATTTTCTTCTTTTCTTCAATGGTTGTTCTATCAATTCTTGTTCTTACTGCATTAATGTTTGGCCAATGTTAATGTATATCTAAAAAAATCCAATTTTGATTTTGAAAAGGAAAGAAATTGGAAAGTTTTGAATTGGTAGGATATGATCTCTTCTTAGTTTGGAAAATTGAGAATTGATTTACATTCAGAATAGAAATATATCTGAAAGTCTTATTAGTCAATTAAGGAATCGGGAATGTATGGCTAGAGCATGAAATTCTTTTATCACAGAAATGTAGATTAAAGATTCATGATTCTTAAATTGGATAGGAGTCGAAAGTTCCAATCCATAGGCAATAATTCTTGACTAGCAACGAGAAGGAAAGATTAACTGAATTGAATTGATAAATTACTTTCCTGCATGTTGACCGCTCCGCGTCAAAAGCGGCGTCCGCCAAGTGTGCAGGTCGTGCAAGTAATATGATGGCTCTTTTTAGAAGAACCGGTTGAAAGCCGAACCTGAGGGTATCCATTCCTCTAACTATCCATTTCTAGTGTGTTCTTAAATACCTAAAGTGTTGGTTATAGACATTTTCGATGGAGAATAATTAAGTCTAGGTTTGGTCAACGAAATATTCTGAAATTACTCTAGGAGCAACATAGAGTTAAAAACCAGATAATCATGCGATACTACGATTTGCAATGGGTTAAGCATGGAACTATCAATTGTTATTTCACATAATTAGAATTGATGTTCATGGTCTTTCGAGCCTCTAAACACGGCAATCTATCCTCACTGCATCATTGTGAGCAAGGATGCTAATTTCTGGATTCGCGGGCAATTAATTATGTTGTGGTTTTACGGGAAGCGATTAGGGACTTTTCGTGCGTCTTACCATTTAACTCAACTTAGCCTCACAACTACTTTGTTGAGTGGTGATGTATTAATCCCAAGTTGGTCTTCTTAACCCCCGTTTGTCAACCAAGCAGGTGTTAGGTATATTTCTATCGAACACAAGATTATATCGTGATACAAACATGCCTCACATTCTCATGTCACAAGCCTAGATAATGCTATCTCAAGCTATTGTTAAGCTAATGTATATGTTTTTATGGTGATCAATCATAAATGTAACCAACGTCAGAAGCAAACAATAACAACAATCAATAACTTAATTCCAAAACAATTTCATAAAATCACAATCATAATTCATGGCTTCAACCCTAGAGGAAGGAGTTCTAACCATTCATGTTATTAAAACTACAACTAAACTATTACTAAACTACATACTTACAAGAATTTGGTAGGTAGAGAAGGGAATTTGCCAAACCCTAGCTGAGTTCCCACTTCTCCCTTCATGCCTAGGTAGTTTTCAAGAATAAAATTGTGACAAAGTGGAATTAGGAGCTAAGGGACCTATTTATAGTAAATGGAAAACGTGCATAATTCAGCTACATCATAGAACGGCTCCGTGTCACGGAGTGTATCATGAGCCTACCTCCATGACATGGAGGTAACGAGAAGAGCTCTGGAAATTGCCAAAAATCAACCCTGGCGGCCTTCACGCGTTGGCAGCATGTCACGGCCCAGGCGACGTTGACATCCTACAGCGCGGTGATGGCATGCCGTGGCACGTGCTGGTACGCTGGTGCCTTTGCACGCCGCATCGCTCCTTTCACGGCATAGGCGTGGCACGGCGCGGGCGCTGACACACGCACGAGTGGCAAGGCACTGGCGCGGCCGACCTTGCCATGGCCTACTCCTTGCCGACTTTCGCCCGTTGCTCCCGAGTCCGTTCCTCTACTTCACCAACTTATAGATTAGTTCCTCAAAATCATCAAAACCTACAAAACAAGGACTAATCATGTTGGTTAGCACATATATTCACATTTATATAAAATTACATGAAAATGTATAAAATAACTTAGATAAACAAAACTAATTTAAGTTATAAAGCGTCACTCAGGCATACTATTTTGCACGAGATCACAACCCACACTTAAAGTCTTGTTCGTACTCGAACAACCTTTTATCTCATGCATATAGAGACTCACACATAACTAATTTAGCAATATAATTCAAGCTTCGACTATAATGATTATTTAAGATAACAAGTTAAAGAGAAATAGAGCATGCACGATTTAATCAATGAAATGACATATAACTCCGTGAAGACTTCCTAGCCTCAAGAATCGACTCTCACGCTTAGCAAACTCATGCAAATCAACTGATTAAGAGAAATCCCACATGAATTATATCCTTCATTCAACATGTGCCCTCACGGAAGGAAAGTTACCCAATCACACGCAAAAACAATTTTTACATCACAACATGTGTGGGTACATGAATAGAATTGGTTCTCACTCTCACAAAGAATTCACATGCATCATGCAATGACCCATAATCTTGCCCTTAGTATTTTATTCCACTAATTTGAGGATGTATGAATGTAAGATCAAGTAGGACTTTTAGGTTGTAATGTAACTCGAGGATGGGAAGGTACTATTATGGCCGGTAATAGTGACTATCTTTCCTAAGCGCTTTTAATACATGCGCCCTCATTGCGAGCTTCCCTTCCCCTTACTTCACCTTTTTATCCTTTCAGCTTTCTTTTCCTCTTATGTTCCCCTTTCTTTAGGCACTTTTAGCTCATTCGTAAGAGAGTTTTATAAATAATTTTTCCTTCATTTGTTTTCTTACTCCTTACTAATAATCAACCGTTTTCACATAATTGCACCTTTGTCCTTTCTCAACTGTTACAACTTCCACTTTTCCTTCTTTTTCATTTTTCTCACTCCTTTACTCTTTCAGATTCTTCTTCTTTAAGTGCTTAGGAGTTTTGGATCAAATTCAAGGCTAATGAAATAAAAAGGATTGTATGTTACGGCTATCAAAGAATAGGCTCAAGGATCAATAGAGCTAACTAGGATTAATTTTTCAAGGTAGGTAAAGTGAGGGATAAAAATTAGGTTAATTCAAAGAAATACCTAAATCATTTCCTACAATTCACATCCTTCATTTCATTTTATAAACACACCGAGTGCTAATTCTAGACAATCCACAATAACCCACTTAGAATACTCAAACACCTTACACTCATGGCACATGCTCAATTCAAGACACATTCAGCAGACTCTTACTCAGCTAATCCCACGAATTTAAAATTAAGCTTCAATCATATTGAGTCAAATTCAAGAGCCTAAGTGTCTCAACAAAGTTATACACTTACATGCTTCAAAACAGAACATACTTGCATCTTACAATCATGTATAGCACCTAACAAGAACATCAAGCATCAACTAGCTATGGTTTGGTTAATTCAAAGAAATGCCTAAATCATTTCCTACAATTCACATCCTTCATTTCATTTTATAAACACACCAGGCAAGTTCTAGACAATCCACAATAGCACCGAATACTCAAACACCTTACACTCATGGCACATGCTCAATTCAAGACACATTCAGCAGACTCTTACTCAGCTAATCCCACGAATTTAAAATTAAGCTTCAATCATATTGAGTCAAATTCAAGAGCCTAAGTGTCTCAACAAAGTTATACACTTGCATGCTTCAACACTGAACATACTTGCATCTTA
>JACEIK010013902.1:0-23544 GCA_018107945.1 Datura stramonium
AAAGCATGTTGTTAGCTAGACATAGAGGCTCAGGGAGTATTTCTCATCCTTTTTAATTTTAATTTGATGCTATGAGGACATAGCATGATTCAAGTGTGGGTTGAGGAAAATTTCAAAAATTTTGTGCTTAATGATTGTTGGTGAATGTAATGCTTTCGAGAATTATTCGAAATTCTTTTTTAAAGTCAAGCATGACTTCATCACCTGTTGGTTTTTCTTTTCGGTTCTTTTCCGACGGGGGGTTTTTGAATCGAAGAATAAAAATTTACTTTGTCTGTATATAATTTATTTAGTCATAGTTAGAGACTATTTCCGACGATGGATGGATAACGATCGTCTTGAGGAAAATTAGTCAATAGGTTTTGGTTTTTGAACCCGTAGCTAATTGATGGCTTGATGTTCTTGTTATGTGCTATACATGATTGTAAGGTCTATGATTGTAAAGATACAAGTGTGGTTAGTGTTGAAGCATGTAAGAAGTGTATAACTTGTTTGGAGACACTTAGCTCTTGAATTTGACTCGATATGGTTGAAGCTTAATTCCGACCCTGTGATTGAATGAGTTAAAGGTCCGCCGTAATGTATCTTGAATTGAGCATGTCCTCGTGAGTGTATGTTTTTCGAATATTCCATGCTATCGTATAGTGTCTAGAACCTCGCCTCGGTGTGTATATAAAACGAAATGAAGGATGTGAATTGTAGGAGATGATTTAGGCAATTCATTGAATGAACCTAATATTTATCCCCCCACTTACCTACTTTGAATATTTAATCCTAGTTAGCCCCATTGAGCCTTAAGCCTATTCTTTGATAGCTAAAACAGAAGTTTAACTTTCCTTTCATTAGCTTTGAATTTGATTCAAAACTCCTACGCGCTTAAGTTAAAAATTCCAAAGAGTGAAGGAGTGAGAAGCGTGAAAGAAGGAAAAGTAGTTGTGAAAGTTGAGGAAAGGACAAAGGTGCACTTGTTGAAAATGCTTGATTACGGTAGGGAGTAAAGAAGTTAATGAATGAAAAGTTGTTTAAGTAATTCTTAATAATATGCTAAGTGTGCTAAAGAAATGGGAACAAGAAGAAAAAATTCAAGATTGAAAAGAATGAGGAGGAAGTAAGAAAAGAGATGTCCTTAATGAATGTGGATGTATTAAAAGCGCTGTAGGCCAGGTCACTATTACCGGCCGAATAGTACCTACCCGTCCTTAGCTTACATTACAACCCAATATATCCTACTTGATCTACGTTAAAAAATCTTTAAATTAGTGAAATAAACACTAAGGCAACCTTACGGTTCACTACATGCTTGCATGTGAATTCTTTTGAGAGAGCGAATGAATTTTATTCATATACCCATAGCTCTGTTGTGATTTGAAAATTTGTGATTAAAAATGGGTAACCTCTTGTTGTGAGGGCACATGTTTAATGAAGGATATAATTCATGTTGGATTTCTTGGATCGCCTGATTGACATGAGATTGCTTAAATTGAGAGTCGATTCTGTAGGTTAGGAAGTCTTAACATAGTTTTACTTAATTTTAAGAAATAAAACTTGCATTACCTCCTCTATTTGTATCTTGCTATCTTACATAGTCATCGTAGCCATAGCTTGAATTGTCAAGCTAAATCCCAATATGTGTGAATCTTTCTGTGCATGAGATGTAAAAGGGTTGTTCGAGGACCTAACAAGACTTCTGTTTGGGGTTGTGATCTGGGCACAAGTGCATGCCCAAGTGCTACTTTTATAACTCAATTTAGTCTTTGTTTATCTACGTATTTATATACATTTTCATGATTTTATATAAATGTGAATATATGCACTAACCAACATGATTAGTCCTTGTTTTGTAGGTTTAAATGAATTTGAGGAACTAATCATGTTGGTGAAGTAGAGGAATGGAGTTAGAAGCAATTTAGAAAAGTCTAAGAAGAAGCATGCCTTGGCAAAGGCCGGCCGCGCCAGTGCAACCGTGCCACGCCTGGGTGCGTGTGTCGGGCCCAGCCGCCTTGCCACCCCCATGCCGGGCGCGAAGGAAGTGCCAGCGTGTGCATCCCGCGCGCCAACACCATGCCATGCCAGGCGACTCCGCGACCGCCGTAACGCCCGCCATCGCGCCGCACGAGAGTAGCGCACACGCCGCCATCGCGGCAAGCCTCGACATCTTGGTATCCCGAGGCAATTTCCTGTGCCTCCGCGTTACCTCCGTGTCAATGGATGCGTTGCCTCTACGACATACACTCCATGACACCTTGCCATTTCACGATGTGCATAATTTGCAAATTCTCATTCACTATAAATAGGTCCCTTATTCTAAAATCATTTTGTCACGATTTATTTCCTCGGAAACCACCTAGAGTGAAGGGAGAAACCGGAGAACTCACCTAGGTTCAATTCCCCATCTTCTCCTCTACCAATTCTTGTAAGATGTTACTTAATCAACATTGTTTTAATTTTACAAACTTGAATGGCTAGAACCCTTCCTCTAGGTTGAAGCCGTGAGTTATGGTTGTGTTTTTACGAAATTGTGTTGAATTAAGTTATTGATTGTTGTTTGCATTCTTAATTATGGTAGTTGTTTTTATGATTGATCACCATGAAAACAAACACGTTAAACTTTGGCAAATTCTTGAGAAAGCAAACCTAGGGAAGAACATGAATTAGGGAAGCAAGTTCTTGTCTTTTGATAAGATTTTGTGGTTAGGATAGAAATATACCTAATACTTTGCTTGGTTGCTAAAATGGGAGGATAGAAAGACACCGGCTTAGATTTTTCACTCCACCACTCATAAAGTAGTTGTGAAGCTAAGGTTGTGAAATGGTTGAGTACTAAGACCCTAATAAATCAGACAACCCCATAAACCACATCCACGTAGTTAATGTCTACGAACTAGAATTAGCATCCGCGCTCACAATGTAGTAGTGAGGCTAGTTTGTCGTGTTTAGAGGATCGAAAAGCTATGAACATGCAATTTAATTATGTGACGACAATTAATAGTGTCATACTTAACCATTGCATATCGCCGTAGCGCATGATCATCCGGCTTAACTCTATGTTGCTCCTTGAGGAATCTCAGGACATTTCGTTGCCCACAATTAGACTTAATTAAACCTATTGAAAACTTTTATAATAACACTTGCGTAAGTAATATCACACTCGAATTAGATAGTGTTAGTCAATTGGTCCAGCCCCTCGTGGGTTCGACATCCCGCTTCTTAAAAAGGGCCACTATATTACTTGTACGACCGCACACTTGCGTTCAATAACGGGAAATCTATTTGTTGAATGGCATGAATAAGGACATCAATGAATTTGTAGCTACATTCAACTTCTCCAAAGATGTTAAGGTTAAGCATCAAAGACATCGTGGTGTGAATCAAGATATAAGTATTCCTACGTGGAAGGAAGATATGATCATTGATTTGTTGATAGTCTACTTTCGTACTCACCGGTAGCATAACTCAATTTGGGTGGTTGTATATTGGATGACTAAGTCACTTCATTTCCTACCACATTAAGGCTACCGATTCACGTAAGGATTATGCTAGATTGTATATCTCGAGAGTTAGTCGACTTGATGGAGTTCTTTCGTCCATCATTTTAGATAGAGGTACTCACCACCTCGCATTTCTAGAAGTCATTTCGTATTGACTTGGCACTTAGGTCAAGCTCAAAGACAAAGGTTTTCACCCAATGTGCAGATGGACAAGATAACTGGATAATTCAAATGTTGGAAGACATGCTAATAGCTTGTGTGATCGACTTCAAAGGTGATCGGGAGGATCACATACCACAATTAGACTTAATTAAACTCTATTGAAAACTTTATAATCAACACTTGCATAAGTAATATCACACTCGAATGAGATAGTTAGCCGAATTAGTCCAAGATGTGGGTTCGACATCCGGCTCTTAAAAAGGGCCACTATATTACTTGTACGACCCGTACAATTGCGGTCTCATCAAGTTTTTGAGCCGCTGTCGACTCGCTGCTTTGATAATTTATCTTCTTGTGTTATTTTTTAAATTTCTAAGTGTTGAGAAACTTGGTCGTATCCGACTTATTGCGGAGATAGGTTGTCTTGCCGAGCCGCTAAGAATAGAGAGCTTGTGGAACCGTTGCTTGAACCCGAACATCAAATCCATTTGTGAAGGAGAGTAGCTCTAGAGAAAAAGCTGAAGAGTATCTCTCAAGAAAAGGTACAACAACAACCACCCGCAGACAAGCACAAATGTCACCTAAGCAATGGCAAAATGCACTCAGTCTGTATGGCAATCCCACAAGCAACTAATGTGAACTCTAGTATCCGTAAATCGGAGCCTGGAGGGAACTTTGAATTGAAGCGTAACATTGTGCAGCTGTTACATTCTATGTTCAATTCACCGGGATGGCACATGAGGACCCGTTGAAGAAGACTTATAGAACTTTCTTGGAGATTCGTGTAGCGTAAACAGAGGACAATAGAGCGGTAATCTGCACTGACCGCCGTGTCATCATTAGTTGCTGAAGTAAAGGAATGGCAATATGAGGATCCCGACTCCGATTCAGCTTAAAGACTATATCCCGCATGGGAAAGCGCCGCATTTCTAGGTACGTAGGATGGAGTGCCGCTACAAAGGTCAGCTCCGTGTTCCGTATGTTTCAGGCTCCGCCTGTGCGATTATGAACGAGGTACATTGCGCCCCGCTATTCTCTCCACCCGGCGCGACAAAATGTACTCATGATATCAAAGAGAACCACTGTGGCCGCATGAAAAGAGAAATTGTTGAATTTGTAGCCCAAGTCCTAACTCGCCAATGTGTAAAGACAACATCGAAACCCTATGTTAACTCGTGACATAGTTGTGCCTCTCTCGGAATGTAGAAGCATTGAATATGGAATTTGTAGCAGGATAACCCCGTACCAGACATAGAAACAATTCCATATGGGTGATTGTAGATTGGTTGACTAAATCACCATTTCCCGCCAAAGGGAGAACTACTTTCGACCGAAGATTATGCCGAGTTATATATCCGAGAAATAGTCACCACGAGGACAGTCCATTATTCTTACGAGGAGCACAATTTACCCGCTAGATTTTGCGGGGCCAAGCCGTAGAGGTCCTGGGTACGCAAATTAATTTGTACCGCATTCCACCTCGGCACGTATGACAGCTCGAACGTTATACCATTCGTACGCTCGAAGACATGTTGCGAGCGTGTGTGCTAGATTTGGTGGTAGCTGGATGAGCATTTTACCCTAATCGAGTTTATGCCATAACAACCGGCTATCACTCGCCTATCCGTACGGCGCCGAGGCATTATACATGCGAAAATGAAGATCACCGGTTGGTTGGTTTGAAATAGGAGAATCGCTGTTGATTGGGCCAACATTATTCAACAGCCAGAGGAAAAGGTAAAGCTTATCGTAGAATGCTTAATGACCGTGACAGAGCCACCGTAAATCATACGCAGATGTGCGGCGCAGTAAAACCTCGAATTCGATGTGAATGACTAGGTAATTTTCTTGGAAAGTGTCTCCCGGCGAAAGGGGTGATGAGATTTGGCAAGAAAGGTAAGCCGAGTATGCAAGATTTGTTGGGCCTTATCGACACGTCAAGAATAGGCCAAGTGGCAATGAGTTGAACTTGCCTCCAGAAAGGAATCCGTTCATTCTACTAAGCCATGTATCCATGCCGAGGAAATCCATATGGAGACCCGTCCGCAGCAGTCCCAAATTCAAGATATCCAAAAGTTACAAAAGAGCCGGCCTAACAAGAGGTTCTAGTAGCTATCCCAGACGCATTGCATTCGGCAGATTGAGAACTAAAGATATTGCGCCTGGTCAAAGTATTGTGGCGTAATGTTTAATCCTGTGAGGAAATGACGTGGGAGGCGGAGGAAGATAAGAAACCGTGACACCCTCATTTGTTTCCAAGCCTAGTCAGCGACAAAAGTATGTTAATGTTATTACCTTGGATCTTATAGTTTGTATATGTATAAATGAAAGATTGATTTTAGCTATCACATGAATCCTACATTATTAAGCGGAGTACCGTATTGGACTTTTTGTATTTGTGTTTTGGGATAGTCCATATTGATAAAGGGAAACTCGGGCCGAAATTTTCCTAGAAATAAAAAATGAGTTGAGTAAGTTCAGAAGTCCTCTAGATAGCAGTTTCCATTCGAGGATGAATGTTCTTAAAGGGGGGAGAATGTTACACCCCGTAAATTCCTAAGACATAGATGGCCTATTCGTGTTGGTTAAGAGTATTAAAGTCATACATGCTAGAAAAGGCCCGGAAAGAGATCGGACAAGCGCTAAGTCGGCCGTTGCAAGGCAAAATGCTACTTATAAATCGCACTCAAAGAATGTGACTTATAAATCGCATTCGAATGGGACTTATAAGTCCCAAGTATATAAGCCCCACTTCTAAGCTTTAAATCGCTCCATTCATCATAATTTCCAGAAAATTCACAAAGAAACGAGAGAGACGAAGAGGGTGAATATATTATCGTTCTATTACGCCGCCAAACGTAGTCCACCCAAATTAACCTCAAGTACCGAGGTATTTAGCAAGAGGTGGGAGCATTCCTACGGATTTTGTTTTGCTTAAATACGGTCGACCTAACCGCCGAGCTACCTGACTAAGGTAAGTAGAATTGCTCCAAACTAGTGCCTATGTGCTCCTAGCTCTAAAGGAATACTTCTCCCTCCTCGACCTCCGAACAATAGCAAGCGACCGTCTTCGATAAGCCTAAGTTTAGACGATAATTATATCGAAAGTGACGCTCGTCCTTCGACAGTGTTGTATTTAGTACTAATTGACGTGTATAAGGAATGCAGCTTGGGAGAATTAGCTGGAGTACCGACCGAGCCTCATCCGACGCCGAATAACTCGAGGTTAAGGTATGTAAAGTGAAGTTTCTTAAAGTTAGAGGTTTTACGTATAAATCATAGTAAACTCCGAATTTGAACTCTCTAGTCAATGTTGAGTATTGAGTAAGTTTAGTAAATCCGGGTTTGCGCTGAGACGTATCCGCCCAAAAGATAGAAAAGCATGCGCCAAAGGGCGAGTTAGCATTCCGCATCGCATAACCTATTGTATGATTAGCAAGCATGTTGTAGAATAAAAGAAACAACATTTTTAATAAAAGGTAAAGTTAAATTAGATAGACGTATTTAATTATGGCTGTACTAGCCACTCGTACACCGAGATATTGGCTACAAACAGCTATCTCGTACGTATAGTATCCTAACTACGATTAGCCAAACAAGCTAACAAAGATTACGAATCAAGATAATCCGCAAAGAATCGCATATACGTAAAGAGATCGAATAAGAGCCAATATTTCAGATAGTCTTTTCAGTTATACATGCTTGCTATTTATATGTGCTATTTGTTTGCTGAGACCTGATGTGGCGCGAGGACACCGCATTGAGCGTCCTCACCCCTGTGTTGGTATCGTGTCGCCCACTCGAGCGGGTGGGTTTACGTCACTCCAGGAGGTAAGGTCAGCCCAGCTTGGACGAAGATGGGATGAAGCTTCCCCATATCACCGACGCACTACAAACACTACAACCCCGTTGAGCAAGCAATCCGTGGTACCGTCCGCACAAATATTCCCCGTTGAGTTGTGTTCAGAATAGATACAAATGCTTCGTATAACCCGTGAGCAAGGTCTAGGAAACAGACTTATCCTGCTACGTATGCAGCACAGAGTCCCGAACTCGTACACGGTTATTTATATCGAGGGCTATGGCCGAGCCGAGACCTGTGGGGCTCAGAGGTGCTCCCAGAGCGATGTGAGTGGAGTGACTTATTTCTGGTTCCGGCTTTGACCCGTAGGGGGTATATAGATTGTTTGCTTTGCTTGGCGCCATCCTACTATGGGGGTTGGTATTGGCTCTTCTGCTACTTGTATATCTATTTATGTGCTATATAGAGCTAACAGATACAGGCCGTCACGTCATGTGCATGCTCTGCCACTTCCAGTTATTTAAAGCTTGATTTAGTTCATATCACCCTTTAGGTTCGGGCTTACCTCCTGCCATACTGCACTGCTAGTTATGCTATTTATATTCAAGCTTGTATTATTAAGTTGCTTTGCATACTTAGTACCTCGCGGTACTAACGCCCAATGGGGCGCTGTATTACTTGGGTTCTGTGTACTCATAGACGTATGGTTGGCGATCCTCGTGATTCCAAACAAATATAGAGTCATTAGCTCCCGTCATCCCGAGTCTCGATTTAGAGGTGTAGCTCTTTTCCTTTGATGTACAAGATAGGGTAGGTCGGGCCCGCCCCGATACCTCTCTATTACTCATAGAGGCTTTGTAGATTGTATATATTTATCTCCCCGTGGTCACCGTTTCCGCCGCAGGAGACCGTGCGCTTTGTTATACCGTTTAGTATTTCTCATATAATGTGGGGCCATAGTTTGATAGCAGTGGTGACCTTGCCGGTCACGTAGCTTTCAGCTTTTCCCTATGTTAAGTTTCGTATGACTAGACAAAGATGGTGGCCTTGTCACCGCATAGGTTCCCTGATACAAATATTTCGGTTAGCTGTTGATGCTTTCAAAGGTGGCTATAGTCCCGCTGGCCGGAGGCCGTTAAGGCCGTTATATAGCCCTTTGTTTCCGTAAAACCTCGAGATAGAGCTAGCTGTGTACGATGTGTCTAGGCCCACCCGCTAGGGCGAAACAGTCATACTAGGGCACTGAAAAGCTGCTCATACCCCCTGCATATGTGATGTGCCAAGCCTGAGAAGACATAGACATGAGTTGTACACATTGTTGAAACGTAATTGCTCAAGGAAATCCATAGCTGTACGCCTAGTCATCGAGAGGGGCAGAAAGAGATCAAAGGTTGATAGAGGTAGATGGTATAAATGCCTTGGCAAAGACAAGTGAATGCCCAAAGATTAAGATGATGACTCAAATTAATAACCGAGTATCAACCAACAGGCCGAGTTAATGCAACAACAAGCTCCAAGTTGGTGTGAATGAGGAAATAGTGGGCCCAATGTAGAATCTTGGTGGAGCAAATCCCAATTAGTCAATTTTGTTGGGAATGTGCAGGACCAATCGAACATAAACATCTACAACAAATCAAGTACAAATTTAATTTTTCTTGGGGTGGAAATCAAAAGAAGAGTTATCGCAACCTCAACAACAAGCAAAGATCAAACAAAACAGCGTAATGTTGGTCATTGAGCAAAGAGTATTGAGGAAGAATAGTGCGTAAAAATCATGGAGACCCGTGATTTTGTTAGTAGAAAATCAAGCGAGGATGGCAAGACTTAAAGAACGAAGTACACCCGCAATCTTGAAAAACAAATGGGTCGATGGCAGCTTCTAAAACATGTGATCATAGGGGGATTACCAAGAGAAACAGATCCTAACCCCTATGGCAGTCAATGTTACCGTGAGAAGGCAACCAATTAGTCAAGGTGAATTCAATAGAGAAAGAAAGAGGCAAATGTGGAGTTGGTTAGACTAGGACCATCGTGAGTGTTGGGCAACAAAATGCACAATCTTCATTGGTAACATGACTAAGACCACCATAACCATTCCCCGCAGATTCAGAAAGAGCAAGGAGGAGGAAATGCTTCCAAAATTTTCTTTTGAGAGTTTTAAAGAACTTCACATAAATTTGCCTCTTATTGATGTTTTTAGTAGAATGCCCACGTATACTAAATACTTGAAAGACGATGATGGGCGACCAAAGCCGATTGGTGGATGTCTAGACGTAGCATTGACCGAGGAGGGGCCACGGCATTGGCCAAGATTCTCAAGCAGTTGATGACCCTAGGGAGTTTTACTCTCCTATAAATTGCAAAGCCGATATGCTACGAGCTTTGTGTGATTTAGGCACGCTAACCTAATACCCCTATATTTATTTAACACCCTGGGATTGGGAAACCGAGGCCGACAAGGTTGATGCTGCTTCATTGGGTCGATAAGTCACGAGTGACACCCGATGGAATAATAGAGGACCTTTCTCATCAAAGTGGGTAAGTTTATTATACCTCGCCGCATTTTATTATTTTAGATTTTCAGGTTGATGACCACGTGACTTTAATCTTGGGATGGCCATTCATGGACACCGAAGGAGTGGTGATTGACTAGGAGAGCAGTGGACCCCGAAAATGAGGGTCTGTGGATGAAAGAACTCTTCCGAGTATACTAATAAATGAGAACCCATCCACACACTCACATGTAAACCTTTGTCATAGTGTGTTGTCGAGGATAAATGCGGGTTGGAGGATCCCACGATGTATGGCCAAAGGTAATGACAAGTGTTCGTTCGAGCATGAGATAAACGGCTTCAGAGTGTGAAGAAGTTAGAGGAAGAGAGGAACATAGTGGAGGTCTTTCCTCTAAAAATCAAAACAAAAGGAGATGGTTCTCTAATGGGAACCTGTGTAAGAGGATGTCCCGAAGGGACAAACCCACGCCGTACCGCGATGTAAAATAAGGTGCCGCTTTGGGAGGTAACCCAAGGGTACCACAGTACAAATTTTGAATTTGTTTGTTGATTTTGTTATTTTCGATTGTGTTGTGTTTGGTGGTGCTTACATAGATGGAAGGGAAGTTTGAGTACCCGAGAAGGAGGAAGCTAAAAAGCGTGGAATAGAAGAAGCGTGGGGTCAAACACCCACTAATGAAAACTTGAAAAAAGCATGTCATAGCTAGGCATAGAGGCTCAGTGGAGTATTTCTCATCCTTTTTAATTTTAATTTGGATGCTAAGAGGACATAGCATGATTCAAGTGTGGGTTGAGGAAAATTTCAAAGATTTTGTGCTTAATGAATGTTGAGAATGTAATGTTTCGTAGAATTATTCGAAAGAATTTTTTTAAGTCAACATTACTTCATCACCGCTGGTTTTACTTCTGCTCTCTTTTCCACGGGGGTCTTTGAATCAAGAATAAAAATTCTCTTTTGTCTCGTATATAATATTTTTTAGTCATAGTTATAGACCGTTTCCACGATGGATGGATGACGATCGGCCTTGAGGAAAAATTAGTCGATGTGCTCTGGCTTTGATCTCGTAGCTAATTGATGGCTTGGTGTTCTTGTTAAGGTGTTATACATGATTATAAGATACAAGTGTGGTTAGTGTTGAAGCATGTAAGAAGTGTATAACTTTGTTTGAGACACTTATGCTCTTGAATTTGACTCCGATGTGGTTGAAGCTTAATTCTCAATTCTTGTGATTAGCCGAGTTAAAGGTCTCAAGGAATGTGTCTTGAATTGAGTACGTGGCCGGAGTGCTTTTGAATATTCCAAACCAAGCGCTTAAGTGAAAATTCCAAAGAGGAAGGAGTGGGAGAAGTTGAAAAGAAGGAAAAGTAGAAGTTGTAGTTGAGGAAAGGACAAAGGTGCACTTGTTGAAATGCTTGATTACCGGTAGGGAGTAAGAAGTAAATGAATGAAAAAGTTGTTTAATTAATGCTACTAATATGCTAAGTGTGCTAAAGAAATGGGAACAAGAATAAAAAAAATTCAAGATTGAAAAGAATGAGGAGGAAGTAAGAAAATAGATGTCCTTAATGAATGTTGATGTATTAAAAGACTTGGGGAAGATAATTACACGGCCAGAATAGTACCTACCCGTCCCTTAGCTTACATTACAACCCAATAAGTCCTACTTGATCTTACGTTCAAAAATCCTTAAATTAGTGGAATAAAACACTAAGGGCAACCTTATGGTTCACTACGATGCATGTGGAATTCCTTCTCGAGAGAGCGACTTTATTCATATATAACCATACTTGTTGTGATTTGGAAATTTGTGATTAAAAATGGGTAACTCTCTTGTTGTGAGGGAACATGTTTAATGAAGGATATAATTCATGTTGGATTTCTTGATCAGTTGATTTGCATGAGTTTTCTTAGATTGAGAGTCAATTCTTGAGGTTAGGAAGTCTTAACATAGTTTTACTTAATTTTAAGAAATAAAACTTGCATGCTCTATTTGTAACTTCACATGTCATCGTAGCCATAGCTTGAATTATCGTGCTAAATCAACTATGTAGTGAGTCTTCATGAGCATGAGATGTAAGGGTTGTTCGAGGACGAACAATACTTTAAGTGTGGGTTGTGATCTGGGCATAAGTGCATGCCCAAGTTCTACTTTATAACTCAATTTAGTCTTGTTTATCTACGTATTTATATACATTTTCATTTGATTTTATATAAATGTGAATATATATGTACTAACCAACATGATTAGTCCTTCAAATCAAATGAAGTTCGTCACCTTTGTAGAAAGTCTAGACCCACACACGAAAACATTACTAGACTCTCGCATCAAGTGGGCAAGCCTTTGAGAAGATGTATGATGAGTTGTACGATTGTTGAACGTAATTGTTCAAGGAAATCCATAAAGGGCACAGTCATTGAGAGCAGAAAGAGATCAAATGGTTGATAGAGGTAGATGAAAGAATGCTTCTATATGCATAGCTTAGCTTGCTCAAAGATCGTATGATGACTCAATTCAATAAACCGAATATGAACCAACAACAGGCCGTGTTAATGCAGTCGCCAAGCTCAAAGTTGGTGTGAAATTTGTGGAAATAGTGGGCACATGTACATTGTGGGAGCCAATCCGAAATTAGTCAATTTTGTTGGGCTCCATTGTAATTCTCTTTTCCTAATCTTTACCTCTTAGACCTAATCAAGTAAAGAATTCGGGAGTGTGCTAACGTTGCAACAATCATAATGTGTAACAACTACAACAAAATTAAGGTGGACACCCGAATTTTTCTTGGGGTGGAAACCAAAAGCAGAAGTTATCAAAGAAACCTCAAAAACAACAAGACGCTAGAATAGGTAGAATGATGTCTGGCCTGAGCACTACATTGAGGAAACATTGCGTAAAATCATGGAGACCTGCATCTGTTAGCGTAAAATCGTGCGAGGATGGCAACAGACTTAAAGAATCACAGAAGGGCCACCCGTAATCTTGAAAAACAAATGAGCCGATGGCAGCTGCTCAAAACATGAGATCACAGGGGGATTACCAAGCGACAACAAATCCTAACCCCTAAGCAGTCAATGAAATCAACTGAGAAGCTAAGAAGCTAAATTAAATGAGGCAGACCAATAAAGAAAAGAAAGGAGGTGTGTAGCCTGAGTTGCTGGGACCAAAGACCATCCATCGAAAAGGAGAAAATCATAGTGTTGGGCAACAAATGCACAATCTTCATTGTGGACAAGCACTAAGACCACCACCACCATTCCCTCAGAGATTTAGAAAGAGCAAGGAGGAGGAATGTGTTTCAAAAGTTCTTTGAGAGTTTCAAAAGAACTTCACATAAATTTGCCTCTTACGATGTTTTGCAGAATGCCCAAGTATGCTAAATACTTGAAAGACGATGGCGAACAAATTCGCATTGGTGGATGTCCAGACGGTAGCATGGACTCGAGGAGTGTAGTCACCGGCATTGAGCAAGATTCAAGAAGCTCAAAGACCTGTGGAGGCTTCCACTCCTCCCCTTACAAATTGGTAAATGTGAGGTGCTACGAGTTTGTGGTGATTTAAAGCATCAAGCACCTTAATGTCCCTATCTTTATTTAACACCCCGGGGTTGGAAAAACCGAGGTCGATAAGTTTGATGCTGGCATTTAGTCGATAAGTCACGAGTGACACCCGATGGAATAATAGAGGACCTTCTCATAAAAGTGGTAAATTTATTATACCCGCCGATTTTATTATCTTAGATTTTCGAAGCCGATGACCAAAATTTTAATCTTTGCACGTCCATTCATGGCCACCGAGGAGTGGTGATTGACTTGGAGAGCAGGACCCCGAAAATGAGGGTCGAGGATGAAGAACTCTTCCGAGTATACCAATAAATGAACCTATCCACACTACGTAAACCTTGTCAAGTTAGTGTGTTGTCGAGGATGAGCGTGGGGTGAGGATCCCACAGTGCATGGCCAAAGGTCACGACAATTGTTCACTCCTTTGTAGTCCGATAAAGGGCTTTAGAGTGTGAAGAAGTTAAAGGAAGAGAGGAATAGAGTGGAGGTCAAGCTTCATAAAAATCCGAACAAAAGGAGATGGTTCTCTAACTAGAGCCTAGGTATGAGGATTTCCTGGAAAGGATGGGCCCACGTTGTGCCGCGACATAAATTAAGGCGCTTCTGGGAGGCAACCCAAGGTACCACTGTGCACAGATTATGATTTTTTGTGGTATTGATTTTGTTATTTTCATTGTGTTGTCTTTTTGGTGGAAAGTTGCCAATGATGGAAGGGAAGTCTCGAGTACCCGAGAAGGAGGAAGCTAAAATGCAATGGAATAGAAGAAGTGGTCAAACACCCACCTATAATAACTTGAAGAAAAGCATGTTGTTAGCTAGGCATAGAGGCTCAGGGAGTATTTCTCATCCTTTTAATTTTAATTTGATGCTATGAGGACATAGCATGATTCAAGTGTGGGTTGAGGAAAATTTAAAAAATTTTGTGCTTAATGATTGTTGGTGAATGTACGTTTTGGAAATTATTCGAAAGAAATTCTTTTTTATGTCAAGTAATGACTTCATCACCCGTTGGTTTTCTTTTCGGTTCTTTTTTCCAATGGGGTCTTGGAACCGAAGAATAAAAATTTATCTTTGTCCGTATATAATGTTTTTAGTAATAGTTAGAGACCGTTTCCACGATGAATGGATGACGCACCGCCTTGAGGGAAAATTAGTCAATAGGTTTTTGTTTTTGAACCCGTAGGCTAATTGATGGCTTGATATTCTTGTTATGTGTTATACATGATTGTAAGATACAAGTGTGGTTAGTGTTGAAGCATTTAAGAAATGTATAACTCTTTATTTGAGTCATCAGATCTTGAATTTGACTCATGTGGTTGAAGCTACCCCGAATTCTTGCAGGATTAGCCGAGTTAAAGGTCCGCCGAATGTGTCTTGAATTGAGCATAAGGTTCTCGAAAGTGTAAGTTTTTCAGTATTCCATGCTATTGTGGGATGTCTAGAACTTGCCCCGGTATGTATATAAAACGAAATGAAGGATGTGAATTGTAGGAGATGATTTAGGCAATTCTTTGAATGAACCTAATTTTAATCCCTACACTCTTTACCTACCTTGAATATTTAATCCCAGTTAGCCTCATCGAGCCCTAAGCCTATTCCTTGATAGCTACAATAGAAGCTTAATCCTTTCCTTTCATTAGCTTTGAATTTGATCAAAACTCCGGTTTAAGCGAAAAATTCCAAAGAGTGAAGGAGTGAGAAGCGTGAAAAGAAGGAAAAGTAGTTGTGAAAGCTGAGGAAATCAAAGGTGCACTTGTTGAAAATTCTTGATTACCGGTAGGGGAGAAGTAAATGAATGAGAAAGTTGTTTAAGTACTCCTTACTAATATGCTAAGTGTGCTAAAGAAATGGGAACAAGAAGAAAAAATTCAAGATTGAAAAGAATGAGTGAGAAGTAAGAAAAGAGATGTCCTTAATGCACGTTGGATGTATTAAAAGCGCTTGGGGAAGATAGTCACTATTACTACAAAATAGTAACTTACCCGTCCCTTACCTACATTACAACCCAATAAGTCCTACTTGATCTACGCTCAAACATCCTTAAATTAGGGAATAAAACACTAAGGGCAACCTTATGGTTCACTACATGATGCATGTGAATTCTTTGAGAGAGCGAGCGTAATTTTATTCATATACCCATACTTGTTGTGATTTGAAAATTTGTGATTAAAAATGGGTAACTCTCTTGTTGTGAGGGCAATATGGTTTAATGAAGGATATAATTCATGCTGGATTTGATCAGTTGATTTGCATGAGTTTTCTTAGATTGAGAGTCAATTCTTGAGATTAGGTCTTAACATAGCTTACTTAATTTTTAAGAAATAAAACTTGCATGCTCTATTTGTAACTTGCTATCTTACACAATATCATAGCCATAAATTTTTGAATTGTCGTGCTAAATCAGCTATGTGTGAGTCTTCATGCATGAGATGTAAAACGGTTGTTCGGGGACGAACAATACTTTAAGTGTGGGGTTGTGATCTTGGGCATAAGTGCATGCCCAAGTTCTACTTTATAACTCAATTTAGTCTTGTTTATCTACATATTTATATACATTTTCATTTGATTTTATATAAATGTGAATATATGTACTAACCAACATGATTAGTCCTTGTTTTGTAGGTTTAAATGAATTTTGAGGAACTAATTTATAAGTTGGTGAAGTAGAGGAATGGAGTTGGGAGCTATTTACAAAAGTCGGCAAAGAAGCATGCTCTTGGCAAGGCTGGTCACACAAGCAAAGTGCCACGCCGTGTGTGTGCCGCGCCTGCCGCTGTTCCATGCCCATGCGTGCGAGAGGAAGGCGTTAGCAGGCAAGATCCCTGCGCGCAAGCGCCATTCCATGCCAGGCGACCACGCAGCCAAGCCGCCGTGTACGCCCGCCATCGCGGTGCACGAGAAGCGTGCCACGCCGCCATCGCGGCAAGCCTCGACATCATGGCATCCTCAAAGCATTTTAATGTGCCTCCGGAGTTACATCTCAGAAATACGGAGGCGCTGTCTCTCGCTGAGCACACTCCGTGACACCGAGCCATTTCACGACTGTGCATAATTTTGCAAGATTCTCATTCACTATAAATAGGTCCCTTAAACTCTCCTAAAATCATTTTGTCATGATTTATTTCGAAAACCACCAGGAGTGAAAAGAGAAGCGAGAACTCACCTGTGGTTCATCAATTCTCTATCTTCTCCTACAAATTCTTGTAACTGTTACTTTTTAACAATGTTTTCTTGTAATTTTACAAACTTGAATGGCTAGAACCCTTCCTCTAGGGTTGAAGCCTTGAGTTATGATTGCTTTACGAAATTGTGTTGGAATTGTTATTGATTTCTGTTGTTTTGTCTGCATTCTTTATTACGGTTGTTTTTATGATTGATCACCATGAAAACACACACGTTAAACAAGGCAAATTCTTGAGAAAGCAAACCTAGGGAAGAACATGAGAATGTAGGAAGCAAGTTCTTGTCTTTTGATAAGATTTTTGTGGTTAATAGAAGTATACCTAATACCTTTCTTGGTTGCTAAAATGGTAGGATAGAAAGACACCGGCTTAGGATTGTCACTCCACCACTCGGGCAGTAGTTAGAGCTAAGTTTGGTGAAATGGGTTGGAGGTATGGAAGGACCCTAATCAATTGCATAACCCTATAAACCACATCCACGTAGTTAATGCCCAATTAACCACTACTTATATCCTCGCTCACAATGGTGGAAGCAGGCTTTTCAGTGTTTAGATATCAAAGGCCATGAACATACAATTCTAAATATGTGAGACGACAATTTATAGTTTCATACTTAACCATTGCAAATCGTAGTAGCGCATGATCATCCGGGGCTTTAACTCTATGTTGCTCCTGAGTGAATTCGTAATATTTCCGTTGGACTACAATTAGACTTAATTAAACTTTTATCGAAAATTTTATAATCAACACTTGCGTAAGTTAATATCAAATACCCCGAACTAGATAGTTAGTTGGTCCGGCCCCTCGTGGGTTCAACATCCAAATTCTTAAAAAGGGCCACTAATTACTTGTACGACACGTACACTTAAGTGCTCATCAACGAGAAATCTATTAGTGGAATACATGAATAAGGACATTAAAGAATTTGTAGCAGCATATGAACTACCAACATGTGTTAAGGTTAAAACATCAAAGACATCGTGGTGAACAAGACATAAGTATCTTGCCGTGGAAGTTGGATGAGGTGATCATTGATTTCGTTATAGGTATACTCTTGCACTTACCCAAGAAGTGATAACTCAATTTGGGTGGTTGTATATTGGATGATTTGAGCCAGCTCATTTCCCTACCGATTACATACCAACTCACTACGGATTATGCTAGGATTGTATATATGATAGTTAGTCGACTTGATGGAGTTCCTTTGTCCATCTTTTGATAGAGGTACTGGGTTCATCTCGCATTTCTAGAAGTCATTTCGTATGGACTTGACACCAGTCAAGCTCAGCATAGTGCTTTTCACCCAAAGATAGATGGACAAGATGACTGGATTATTCAAATCTTGGAAGACATGCTAATAGCTTGTGTGTGATCGATTTCAAAGGCATTTGGGATGATCAAGATACCTCTCATCGAAGCTCAGACACAAAAACAGCTTTCCACTCAAAAGATTAAGAGATAAACCCATTGGAAGCATTATATGGTACGAGGTGTAGATATTATATATAGTGGTTTGAGGCTAGAAGATACCTTGATAGGACCTGACTCCAGTTCATGAGGCAGTAAAGTGCAGCCTCTATCGTAGAAAGGATGAAAAAGCACGGTGAGCCGATAGAATCATATACATATGTGCTGGGACAAAGAGCTTAGAGTTTGGGTGTAGATTGGTTGGGTTTACCTAAATATTTCACCTTATGAAAGGGGAGGAGGAGGTTAGAGAAGAAAGGAAAACTTAGTCCGAGATATGTTGACCTACAAAACTCCGAGACGCATAGGAAATGTGGTTGATGAGGCGGAATTGTTACGGAATTGCATGCATCCACTTTCCATGTGTCCTTATTGAAGAAATGCACTGCGGCCCAACTCAATAGTGCTCATATGTTGGTAAAGTACATCCTCTATGAAGATGTTCCGCCTCAAATCCTAGACCATGGGTTTGTAACATCGTGAAACAAGGAGGTCGTCAAAGAAAGGTTCTATTTCCCTTTGTTTGTTCCTTTCCAATTCGGGTCAGTGACGTATTAAATCCCTTCGTCAAGATTTCATTCACTTATGTACTCATTAGCTTTATTAATTTTTTCAATGTGTACACTAGCGCACACACTTAAAAGTGCCTAAAGATGACCCGAGATTTTGAAATGAAAAATAGTAGAAATTTATACTTTCAATGGGGTTGTTGCACGAGTCGTTGGAGGGACTAATGACTCATTTGATGTTCCCGTTAAGAGATACTGCATGTTTGGAGTTGTGAGTGATAGGTCTCAGAACGATCCTTGAGATGTTATAATGAGTCGTGGGATGATTCGTTCTTCGAAGCAATGGGCCATTGTCAGCCCTCGTTGGAAAGAATTGTAGGTTATGCCAAGACAATGATCGGCAAAGTAACCCATAGAGCTAGAATAATTCGCCATTCTATCCTATCGTATGGGATCTTTAGACCTAATTCAGAGGTAATAATGAGGGGTGTAATGGACTATTGGAGTCGCAACGGTCCATTGTGGCGGCCCATATCACCGGCAGAGCAGCTTATTCTAGAAATTCATTATGCGCATTTTCACTATCCAAAGCTCTAGTGGTCCTAAACTACTCGTTTAAAGCTACGAATAGTGAGTTTTAAGAGAGGTAAGTTCATTCTAAGATATTCCTATCTCATGCAAGTGTAGAAGCTCCAGAGGATCGCTTCAATTTCTTCCAGGTTCTTCTAAATTCTTCATTGCGAAATCAAGGAGTTCTAGAATCAGCTCTTAGGTATGTAGGGTTACAATTTGGTGAAGTATTCATACCTATGCCCAATTCCTCTCAATTCAAGATATTCTAATTATACACATGGGGTTTTTTATCCCAATTGTCATGAAATCCTTATGATCTATCTATGGGTTAATTCCCCTTATGTATAACTTCATGTTTTACGAATCATGGGCAGGTTTTATAACTATTTAAATTTAAATTTTCTACAAAACTATGCCAAATTATTTATGTTTCATGATAAATCAAGTTATGATTCTATTTTAATTTTGATGTTCAATAACCCATTATGATTTATGACTTATGATATGATTTCTCTCAAATACTCATCATTAATTTATGAATATCAAGTATATACAAGTTTTACAAGTACACATGAACTTCATGATTTATGATTTATGATTATGGCCGACTAACGGGCCTTACTTTCATGGGTAGTTCACGTATTTCAAGCATGCTTATGATTACCACAATTTTAACTAGCCTATGAATCTCATGTATATTATCCTATGAGCACTATATTTTTTGGGAGTAGTATTTAACACCGAGTAGAACTAGGGTGCAAGCATACCCCTAGTATGAAAACTACGCACCAACGTAGCCACGATGGGACCTGCACGATACTATCCCCTATGATTAAATTGGCCTCTGTTGTGATATCATACTTATTTCATAGTTCTACCCTTGGCAATGTACGAACTCCCTCTCGACTAGGGGTTTTACAGGGTCGGGCTCCATGTGTGCTCAAACGGGGTATGTCGATTATAAGAATCTCCCACCGTTCCTCATGATTTATGTATGGTTATTATTATATACTTTGGCTCAAGTCATGTTTAGTAAAGATTTTCTCTTATGATTATGATTATGTATGATTTATGAATGTTTTGAAAAACTTGAGCCTTAAGTTTGCATTATGACATTTATGTTACGATTATGTTGTCCTATTCTTACGAACTTTATGTATTTTAACTATCCGTTTTACTTACCTTGCATACTTTGTACATTCTACGTACTGACCGCATACTTTATGTTGTATCATTTTATGATACAGGCTTTGATCTTCAGACTCAACCCCATCACTAGCCAGTTCCGGAGTTAGCATCCAATCTATATTTGTGAGTCCTTATCTGTGAATGGCCCCTTTCTATTTAGTTATGTTTATGAATTTTAGTTTCAGACTTAAGGAGTTATTTGGGGTCTTGTCCCATCAACTCATCAGACATAGAGGGTTTTCAGACATAGATTGTATTCATCTTCAGATTCATGTTGTATTCTGATGAAGTGTACATTTAGATTTCCGCTATTTTTATCATGATTGATCTTCGACTTCTATTGATTGAGTAAGCTGTATGTTCATGCAATGGGTCGACTTGGAGTCTCTCAGGGCTCCTTGTCCCATGTCTCGATCTGGGCCTATGTTTCAGTCGTGACAAACTTTGTATCAGAGCAATAGGTTTTGAAGTGTCTTAGGGTGTCTAAAATCCGCGTTAAGTAGAGTCCCTTTCATGGGCGTGAACTGCCCACACTTATGATGAAGAGGCTATGATACATTGAGGAAATGTTCCCTTCTTTCATGATCTATGTCGTGAGGTAAAATATCTCTCTTCCTTCAAATTCATGCTATTCGCGTAGCAGAATGATGCCTCCCCGCAGAGTTAATGGTAGAAGAAATTGAAATGGAAATGGCCATGAGGATGGAAATGGAGATGGGCACCAACAGGCACCACCAACATATGAGCACCACGCACCGGAGCCGATTGCCCACGTTGAATTCAGGGTAGCCATTCAGATGCTAGCACAAGCCTTGACAACCCACGTCAACCAGCAGGTGGTAGCATATGTCCGCAGAATGAGAATGCAGTGGCAGTGAGGGTTAGAGACTTTCTGAGGATGAACCCTCCCGAGTTTCTTGGATTGAAGGTGGGTGAGGATCCACATGATTTCATTGAGGAGATTCGAAAGATCAACTAGATTATAGGGGTTACTGAAGAGGAGTGTGCCAATTTGGCCTCATATTAGTTAAAGGGAGTCGCCTACATTTTGTTCAAAAAGTGGAAGGATAGCAGGCCAGTTGGAATAGGCCCTGTTAGTTGGGATGAGTTTCATGTCGCTTTTCTTGATCGGTTCTTCCCCCGGGAGATGAGGGAGCTGAAAGTGGCCTAGTTTTTGAATCTTAAACAGGGAAAGATGACGGTTCAGTAGTATGCCGTGGAGTTCACAGATCTATCCATGTCACGACCCAAGAGTACACCCGGATCGTAGACACGGGACGAGGGACCTTTAGAGACCCCAAGTCAACCCATGGCATAAGCATTCACTAACTCATCCAGTGAACATAAAGTAAACAATACCATAACACAACGAAAGTCTAGCTTAACAAAATCACAAAATGAACATCTGAAGCTTAATACATGTCTAAGTCTGATAAGCATTTAATCTGGACGAGCTGATGGGACAACACCCCCAATTAACTTAGAAATACTGAAAACTGAGAATACTCTCAATATAACTGAAAGTCTAGTCCTTGGATGATGAGCACTCACGAAACAAGCAAGTGCTAACTTTTAGAGGCGGCTACGAACGGGGCTGAACCTGAGAACCGGATCCTGCATCATGAAACAATGCAATATCGAAAGGATGCGGTCAGTCCGTGGAGTGTACCGATTATGCAAGGTAAATACTACCGCTAGAGCAATATAAGTATTTCAAGCAAGTTATACATATATAGAATAAACCTTTAAGGATATATGAAGATCACACGCATTCATTATGAAATCATCCTTATTTTATACATGATCATGCATGGCATTTGTAACATCATAACTGACTCGAATGACCCAAAGCTAAATCATAACCTTTATATCAAAAGCTGAAGAATGAGTCAAACCTTTCTTTTTAAACATGCATGCATAAGATAATCATCGTGAGTAATGCATATGAAAAGTCGAATAGTATAGACAGTGGGAGACTCGTCACTTAACCGACATACCACAATAGAGCTTGCGCCGTCCAAAACCTTTCCAGGGCTAGGGACGCTACCATGTTATCGATATCAAACTCAAAGGGCCATCGGGCCGGGTTTAGCTCAGAAGGGAGGTCCCAATAATATAATAGAATCAACCTACATTGGCGCATAGTTCTGGTGCATAGGGTAGTCGACCCTTAGCCCGCTCGGTGCTATACTCTTCTTCCAAAACATGCAATGCTCTACATCATATAATTACGAAGCTCAACATTGTCTTCTGACGAAGCTCAACATGAAATCATGCATAGACTCAACATCGTATGAAACGAAGCTCAACATTGTCTATTGACAAGGCTCATTATGAAATCATGCATACACTAGGCATCATATAAATATGAAGCTCAACATTTTCGTTTCGACAAAGCTTAGAATGAGATCATGCTTAGACTCAGCATCATGTGAAATGAAGCTTAATGCCAACATACATCTCAATTATGAATTCGTGCATATGAGAAGCTTTACTATGACACATACCACAAGCTCAAAGAATAATGGGATACTTTACTCCAAAATCATGTGGTAAGCCTACTTTAGGAATATCACTTCATCATCATCAATATAAGGGCCTTGCCCAAAACCTTATCATGCTTGAACCCATTCAATTCATTTGGAAATAATATAATTTGGGAGATTTAACTCCAAAACGAGGCAATGAATTCAATTCAAGAAAAATCGTCATTGATACTCAACATTGGGAACTACCCAAAGCTTCATCATACTTTGGTCTATTTAATCTTCTTTGAAAACATCATCAAAATCATGGGCAAGGTTGGTAACATGCTTTTCATCATCAATTCCGTCATCATCACATTCTATTATGAACTACCCACACATGGACATTTTAGATTCAATTTTGAGAAAATAATTTTTTAAAAGAAATTAAGATAGAATCCTCCCAAGCTCGATAAGTCATCAATATCAACTCAATTTAATCATACTCATGAGTAGAAATGTAAGAATCATGCAATTAAATGGAAACCCATACTTGATCATCACAAACCAATCACAAATTGCTAGGGAATGGGCATGGGTGTGGAAGGAAGCACCCACTCATAGCCTTACATA
>JACEIK010013907.1:12144-23508 GCA_018107945.1 Datura stramonium
AGTCATGGGGAACACTTACCCTTGTTAATTGCATTAATTTGGAAACAACAATCAATTTCTCGACACAATTACTTATTAATTTTACAAATCCCCCCTCTTAGGAAATAATTAACTAAAAAACTTAAGCACTTGCGTTCTTCGACATCCTTCTGTATTCTCTGTGGGATCGACCCCAACCTCTAGTTGGGTTATTTATTGACAACGTTCGCTTCATACTTTGTTAAGAAGTGTGAGTTTGAGCGTTATCAACCTGCAACAAGCCATTTTCTACACTATTTCAGATCTTTTTCCAAAATCCAACTCCCGGTCTTGATTGCCCTGAAAAAAAGTAAAAGCACCTCATATCTGTATAAACATACCTAAGACCAAGCATTTTTCTTATGTTTTAAGAATCAAAAGTGTCGTAAATCTATGGAACATCTGACTCCTTATGTTGCTATCAGTTCCGATGTCAGCCTAGAAATCCTCTCAAAACCCTTCTTAATCTCTACTCCTATTGGTGTGTTAGTTATAACTAGATGGGTATACAGAAATTGCGCTATCATAGTTCTTCAGAAAGCCACCTCAGCCGACTTAGTGGAGTTAGATATGATAGATTTGATGTTATCTTCAGTATGGATTAGTTGTATGCTTGTCTATGCTTTAGTAAATTATTGAACCCAATTGGTAGAGTTTCGATTTCTGAGTGAGCCAGTCCTATATTAGAAGCGTAGTTTAGTTGTGCCTGTAGGTCATTTTGTTTCCTATCTTAAAGCCAGAATGATGATCTCCGAGGGTTGTGTATATCATCTAGTTCGGGTTAAGGATTCTAAGTATAAAACCTCGACTCTCCAGTTAATTCCCGTTGTATGTGAGTATCCAGAGGTGTCCAGATATCCTACAAGGAGTCCCTCTTGAGTGGGAGATTGACTAAGGTATTTACCTTCTCCCTGATACGTAGCCCATATCCATCCTTCCTTATAGAATGGTTTTTCCTAGATAAAGGAGTTGAAGTAGTTGAAGGACCTATTAGATAAAGGTTTTATCAGGCCTAGTATGTCCTTGTGGGGTGCTCCAGTTTTCTTTGTTCAGAAGAAAGATGGTTCTCTCAGAATGTGCATTAACTATCGTTAGTTGAACAATGCCACAATCAAGAATAATTACCCCCCCCCCCAAGATTGATCACTTTTTCAACCAGCTTCAGGATGTCGAGTGCTTCTAAAAGATAGACCTCAGATCCAACTATCACCAGCTTAGGGTTAGGGAGAGTGACATCTTGAAAACAACCTTTAAGACTCGGTATGATCACTATGAGTTTGTAGTTATATCCTTTAGACTAAAGAATGCTCCTGTATCTTTTATGGATTTGATGAATAGGGTGTTCAAACAATAATTGGATATGTTCGTCATTATCTTTATAGATGATATCCTCATATACTCTCGGAGTGAGGAGAAGCATTCTACTCAGTTGAGTATTATGTTGTAGGCTCTTAAGGATGGTTAGTTGTTTTCTACGTTTAGTAAGTGTGAGTTTTAACTGAAGTCAGTTGCATTCATGGGTCATTTAATGTCTAGTGAAGGTGTTCAGGTAGACTCTCTGAATATTGAGGCAGTAAAGAACTATCCTAGACCTGTCAGCACTACTGACATCAGGAGCCTTTTTGGTTTAGCTGGCTACTACAGGAGGTTTGTAGAGGAATTTTCATCCATTGCAACACCTTTGACTAAGTTGACCCAGAAGAAGGTCAATTTTCAGTGGTCCGGTGAGTGTGAGAAGAGCTTTCAAGAGTTAAAGACTTGACTCACTTCAGCTCCACTTTTGGCCTTACCGAAGGGGACGAATCACTTTGTCGTACATTGTGATGCTTCAAGGATTGGCCTTGAAAATGTGTCAATGAAGCATGGAAAGGTCATTGCTTATTCTTATAGGATCTTAAGACTCATGAAAAAATTACTGATACATGACCTTGAGTTAGCAGTGGTGGTGTTTTCCTTGAAGATTTGGAAGTACTATTTTTATGGGGTGCATGTCGATGTGTTCACGGATCACAAGAGCCTTCAGTATGTTTTTACTCAGAAGGATCTGAATTTGCAGCAAAGGAGATGGCTTGAGGTTCTAAGGACTATGACATAAGTTTCCTTACCATCTGAGCAAGGCCAATGTAATGGAGGATCCTCTTAGCAGGTTGTCCATGGAGAGTGTGTCCCATGTTGAGGATGGGAGGAAGGAATTGGTGAAAGAAGTCCATAGGCTCGCTCATCTAGGGGTTCACCTTACCAATTCAGCAGAAGGTGGTGTTTTTTTTCGAATGGGTCAGAATCTTCCTTAGTGGCAGAAGTTAAAGCAAGGAAAGATGAGGATCCTATCTTAGTAAGATTGAAGGAAGTTGTTAGGAATGAGAAAGTGAAGGCTTTTTCCAAAGGGGGAGATGGTGTACTTCGATATTAGGATCAATTGTGTGTTCTAGATATGGATGACTTGAGAGCGCGAATGTTGAGAGAGGCTCATAGCTCTAGGTATTCTATCCACCCAGGTGCCACCAAGATGTAACGTGACTTGTGGGAAGTCTATTGGTGGAATGAAATGAAGAAGGGCATTGTAAAATTTGTGACTAAGTATCCGAATTGCCAATATGTGAAGGTTGATGATCAGAGACCGAGAGGTATGCTTCAGGAAATTAGTATTCCTTCTTGGAAGTGGGAAGACATCAATGTGGACTTTATTACATGGTTGCCTCATACAAGCTGACATCATAATTCTATATGGGTAATTGTAGACCTGATAACCAAGTCAGCACATTTCCTACTAGTTAAGACTATAGATTCAGTCGGGGACTATGCTAGACTTTACATTCGGGAGTTAGTTTGGTTGTATGGATTTTCATTGTCTATCATCTCAGATAGGGGTACTCATTTCACCTCTCTATTTTGGAGATCATTTCAGAAGGGTCTCGATACTCAGGTGAGGCTTACCACAGCTTTTCACCTATAGATAGATGGTTAGGCTGAGTGGACTATTCAAACTCTTGAGGACATGTTGAGAGCTTATGTGATTGATTTCAAAGGTAGTTGCGATGATCACTTACCTCTCACTGAGTTTGCTTACGATAACAATAACCACTCCCGCATTTAGATGGCTCCATTTAAGAATCTTTATGGGTGAAAATATATATCACCTATTGTATAGTTCGAGGTAGGTGAGGCTACGTTGATACGACCCGATTAAATTCATGAGGTGGTGGAGAAAGTTCAGCTTATTAGAGAAAGGCTGAAAACAACTCAGAGTCATCAGAAATCATATGCGGATGTTAGAAGGAGAGTGCTTGAGTTTGAGGTTGATGATTGAGTGTTTGTGAAGGTGTCTCCCGTGAAAGGCTTCATAAAGTTGGGCAAGAAAGGGAAGCTTGGTTCCCGATATATCGGTCCTTATAGGATTCTGAGGCAATTTGGAAAAGTGGCTTATGAGTTGGAGCTACCAACCGAGTTAGCTTCAGTACATCCAGTTTTCCATGTGTCTATGCTAAAGAAGTGTGCCAGTGATCCAACTCTAGTTGTTCCTATAGAGAAAATTAGTGTGAAGGATGGCCTTACCTCTAAGTCCTATTGAGATCCTTGACTATCAAGTTCACAAGTTGAGGAAAAAGGAGGTAGATTCAATGAAAGTTTTATGGAGGAATTAGCTAGTTGAGGGGGCTTCATAGGAAGCCGAAGCAAATATGATGGCTACATACCTGCATCTTTTCCCTTCCAGCTCAGTTCTAACATGAGGTACTAGTTTCCTCCTTAGTACTCTATTTAGTTTCATGTTAAGTTCATGTCTATCAGCCCCTTTCATGTCAAAGTATGCATGTATGTTTCATGAATTTCGTTCAGTCATGTATCTCAGTTTGGAGTCCGTCACTCAGTCAGTTTTCAGTTATAGCTATTCAATTTTGGATTGCAGTTCCTTCCCTATTAATCCAGTCTGCTTAATTTACATTTAAGGATGAACATTCCCAATAGGAAGATGATGTAACACCACAAAAGTCCCTAAGATCACACCCAAGGCATGACACGGAGAAAATAGGAAAATATGCACCAGTTCACAGAACAAACTATCAAGTGACCTGTTAAGTCACTTGACGGGTCATTAAGTGACCAGTGAATTGCAGAAATTGGTAAAAATCATGAATTCCAAAGAGTCTTAACGACTAGTGAAGTGATCCATTAGGTGTCACGACGAATCGTTAAGTGGAGCCATCAAGAGAAGATTAGAGAATTTGATTGTTGTCCCAGTGGTAACGGGTGGCATGTCAAGACCCATGAATTCTCTTAACGGATCGTGAAAGGACCCATTATAACTGTCGGGGTGATTTTTCTAGTCGAGTCATTAAGGGTATTTCCATACTTTGTATTTAATTCCTAAACTAAGTCGTTTTGAGCTCCTAAAAGGGTGTATTATAGGGTTTTATTCAATCCTAACCCTCATTCTACTCCTAACACCTCAAATTGAAGATCAAATACTCTCAAGGCAAAACTAGGGTTCTTCATGATCTTCTTCTCAGTTTCTCTTGGGTCTTCAAGACAAGTTAAGGATTCATCACGCCTAAGTATGTAGGGTCATGAATGGGGGACTTCTTCCACCCTCATGCCCAGTTTTGAGTAAATTTCATGAATTCAAGTCTCCAATCATGTTTTATAAACTTTTAGGATTAGACCCAATTTTGATGAAATCTCTTGTAATCTTCTATGAATTTAATTCTCTTATGATTCAATCGATGTTTTATAATGAAAATGTCTTATAATCTTCTATAAATTTGATTCTCTTATGATTCAATCGATGTTTTATAATTATGAATCCATGTTTTCTACAAGTATCTCTCATGAACCTATGTGTCACGACCCGAACATAGGTCCGAACCAAGACATGAAACCTAGAACCATGAATGGCTCCAAGTCGACTCATGGCATGAACATAGAGGCGAAAGAGCATTCATTAATGGAAATTGATAAACTAAACATGAATAAGCAGAAGTCTGCATACATAACGATCAGAAAAAGAGTTAACATTGACAAGTTGAGATTCTACATATTGCCTGAAAAGCCTCTAACATAACTGAAGAGTTGATGGGACAACATTCCCAACTAGCTCACTAAATTTCTGTAACTGAAAGTAACACAACTCAATAATCTGAAGGTCCTCGAAGGATGAGGACTCACCAACAAGTGAACTGGACTAAGCTCTGGAGACTGGCTAATGGTGGGACTGAGTCTGAACGTCTGAACCTATATCATGAAATGATACAACATAGAGTATGCGGCCATTATTTAGAATGTACTAAGTATGCAAGGTAAGTAAAACAGTTTGAGTAAGTATAACTAAAATCATACTCATAACATAAATCATAAGATCATGAGAGTAAGGACTGCATGCTAATATCTGAAAACATGTATAGTCATAAACTAAATTTCATATCTAAATAGAATGACCCAAAGCTGAAAATAGAATCATATGATTTTCCATAACTGAAATCATAAGTAAAAGCTTACAAACTGAACACTGGGTCAAACCTGCTAAAATATAATATCATATGTCATAAACATGCATAACTGAAATCATGAGAAATAATGGGAGACTCGTCTTATAACCGACACCATCAGGATAGAGCTTACGTGATGCCCCAACTATTACACTCAAGTGGGCAGAGCCATCTAAAATCTTTTCAAGGCTAAATACGCTACCATGATATCAATATCAAGCTGAAGGCCTCTTGAGGGGAGGGGAAACTCCCTTGAGAGGCCCCAAATATACATATATAAACCAACGTTGGCACTTAGTTCTGAGATCGAGGAACCTTGGAACCCCAAGCCTACTCGATGCTATACACTGCTCCCAAAAACATGCTTAGTGCTCCTATTATTTTTCAATGAAGCTAAATCATAATTATATGCATAGTCTGAAATCTGAAAATGGGGAGCTTGACTCCATAACATATCATAAGTTGATCTTATTAGCCTTGGCTAAATCATGAAAACAGACTTAACTTGTGTGGGCTTGCCCAAATTTTAAAATCGTGCATACTTTAAATAGATTTCATAAGTCAAAATCATAGATTCATACATGGGTGATTTGTAAACATTCATACATACTAGATATCTCATCATACTTGAAATCATAAATTATAAACTTGACTTATTCATGAATTTGCATAATTGGACATAATTTTCTAAACTTGGAATCACAAATTTAAAATCAAAATAGATATAAAATCTATCCATGAATCTTAAAACTTATTTCGGAACATGGAGGGAATTGACCCATAAATAAATCATAGAGAATTTCATAAAATTAGGCTAAAACCTCATAAGATCATACACTTAAATTCATGAACTTGAGGATAAATTTGGGCATGATAGTGAAAGGAAACTCTCATTCATAGCCCTGCATACCTGATTAAACAGAATCTACACTTGTCTTTGAAAGCCGAAGAGATTGGGAAGAACTTGAAGAATTCTAGGCTTGATCTTCAATTGAGAAGTCCTAGTCTTCCATGCATGGGAGGGGAATGGTTTAGAATGGGTTTAACCCCCTTAATACACCTCTTTTAGAGCTTAAAATGGCATAGTTTAGGGTCTAGAAGCTTAGGAATTACAAAAGTACCCTTACTGATTCGCTTGGAGAAGTAACACTGTCAGTCACCACGAGGGACATGACGAGTTGTTAGGTCCTTTGACGACTTGTTGTCTCCCCTCATCACCACCACTGGAAAATCCAATTTTCTTCAAACCTTGTCCAACCAATGGTCAACCTAACAAGTCATGAAGTGACACCATGACTCATCCCTCCACCTGTTAGTCCCTCTGAAAGAAACCCTTAATTTCAACTCTGCACCACCCAACGAGAGACTCTACGACACATTGGGTGTCATGACTATTCGTTCCTCAACCCATTGCCACTGCCCAATAATGACACCTCCTCAAAACTGGGCACCACCTAATGGGTCACTTAACTACCCATTAGGTCACATCACGAGTCACTGACGACTCATTCTATGACCGGGTTAAGGTTTTCCTGCTTTCTCTTACTCAAGCCTTGGGTCTGACCTTAGGGACTTTTAGGGTATAACAATATCTCCCCCTTGGAAAAATTCATCCTCGAATGTAAACTAAGCATACTATAGGGCTAAGGAAAGAACTACAATCCCACTGAACAATTAAAGATAAAAAACTTATGGAGTGACTGACTCTGGATTAATACACATGACTGAACTGAATTCATAACTCATATATACATGCTAGAACATGAAAGGAACTGAGAGACATGAACTTGACATGAAACTGAATAGAGTATTAGAGAGGAAACTAATACCTTATATTGGAACGGGACTGGAAGGAAATAAATGCAGGTATTTAGCCATCATATCTACTTCGACTTCCCATGTAGCTCCCTCAACGAGCTGATTCCTCCACAAGACTTTCACTGAAGCTACTTCTTTATTCCTCAAATTTTGAACCTGGAGATCAAGTCTCAACGGGTACATCCTCATAGGCAAGGTTATCCTTCACGCCTATGCTATCTACCAGAACAACCAAAGCCAGGTCACCAATACACTTCTTCAATAGTGATACATGAAAAATTGGATGCACTGACGCTAACTCCACTGGTAGCTCCAACTCATAGGCCACCTTGCGAATACATATCAAAATCCGGTATGGGCCTACATATAAGAGACTAAGCTTCCCTTTCTTTCCGAACCTCATCACTCCCTTTATGGGAGACACCTTCAAGAACACCCAATCATCAACTTCAAACTCGAGTTCTCTCCACCTAACATTTGCATAAGACTTTTGACGACTCTGAGTTGTTTTCAGCCTTTTCTTATAAGATTAACTTTCTCCATAGCACTATGAACTGAATTTGGCCCTATCAATATGGATTTGCCTACCTCAAACCAACCAATAGGGGATCTACATCTCCGCCCATAAAGAGCCTTAAACGGAGCCATCTAAATGCTAGAGGGGTAACTATTGTTATAAGAAAACTTGATAAGAGGTAAATGATCATCCCAACAGCCTTTGAAATCAATCACACATGCTCTCAGCATATCCTCAAGATTCTGAGTAGTCTGCTTGCCCTGACCATCTATCTGCGGCTGAAAAGCTATACTCAGCTTGACTTGAGTACCAAGTCCCTTCTGAAATGATCTCCAAAATTGCAAGGTAAACTGAGTGTCTCTATCCGAAATGATGGACAAATGAACTCCATGCAACTAAACTAACTCTTGAATATATAATCTAGCATAGTCATAAGTTGAATCAGTAGTTTTGACCTGTAGGAAATGACCTGCGTTGGTCAACCTGTCTACCACCTCTCATATAGAGTCATACTGTCGGCGAGTGCAAGGCAACCCTGTGATAAAGTCTATATTAATATCTTACCACTTCCAAGTGGGGATACTGATGTCTTGTAGCATACCTCCAGTTCTCTGATGCTCCACTTTCACTTGCTGACAGTTCGGACACTTAGTCATAAATTCTACTATGTCCTTCTTCATGCCATTCCACCAGTAGATTTCTCGTAGGCCACGGTTCATCTTGGTGGCACATGGATGTATAGACTATCGAGAACCATGAACCTCATGCAACATCCATCCTCTCAAATCATCGAAACCCGAAACACATAAAAGACCCTAATATCGAAGTACACCATCTCCCCCTTGGGAGAAGATCTCCACCTTATGATTATGAACCGTTTCTTTAAACTTCACCCAAATAGGATCCTCATCTTTCCTAGCCTTGACCTCAGTTACCAAAGAAAATTCTGAACCATTCTAAACAATGACACCACCGTCTGTCGAATCCACAAGGCGAACCCCTAATCCTGCAAGCCGATGCACATCCTTCACCAACTATTTCCTTCCATCTTTCACATGAGAAGAACTCTCCATAGACGGTCTACTAAGTGCATCCTGGATGATAAAGGACACTCCTGTCATAGTCCTTGAGCAGCTCTAACCATTTCCTTTGTTACAAATTCAAATCCTTCTTGGTGAATACATACTATAGCTCTTGTGGTACGTAAACACATCCATATGGAACCTATACAAATAGTGTCTCCAAATCTTCAATGCGAACACCACCACTGCCAATTTCAAGTCATGTGTTGGGTAATTCTTCTCATGAGTCTTAGGTTATCTAGAGGCATACACAATGACCTTACCAGTTGTATCAACACACATCCAAGTCCAATCCTAGAGGCATCACAGTATACAATGAATCAATCCATACCCTCAGGTAGGGTCAATACTGGGGCTAAATTGAGTCAGGTCTTTAACTCCTGAAACCTCCTCTTACAGGCATATGACCACTGAAATTTGACTTTCTTCTAGATCAACTTAGTCAATGGTTCTGCAATAGATGAAAATCCTTTAACAAACCTTCTATAATAGCCAAATAAACCCAAGAAACTCCTGATATCCAAAGGATTAACTGGTCTAGAATAGTTCTTCGTAGCTCTATCTTTTGAGAGTCCACCTACACACCCTCACTCGATACCACACAGACCAAAAATGCTACTAAGTCCAACCAAAACTCACACTTTCTGAATTTAGCAAATAGTTGGTGATCCTTGAGAGTCTATAGCACCACCCTCAAATGAGCAGCATGCTCCTCCTCGCTCCAAGAGTATATAAGAATGTCTTCTATGAAGACAATCACGAATATATCTAAATATTGTTTGAATACCCTGTTCATCAGATCCATGAAAGTTTCAGGAGCATTCATTAGTACAAACGACATAACTACAAACTCATAGTGACCATACTGAGTACTGAAAGCTGTCTTCAGAATGTCACTCTCCCTAACTCTAAGCTAATGATACCCAGATCTAAGGTCTATCTGTGTGAAGAACTTAGCACCCTGAAGTTGGTCAAACAAGCCATCAATTTTGGGGAGGGAATACTTGTTCTTTATTGTAACCTTGTTCAAATGTCGATAGTCAATACACATACAAAAAGACCCATCCTTCTTCTGAACAAAGAGAACTGGTGCACCTTACAGTGACTTGTTAGGCCTAATGAAGCCCTTATTCAAGAGATCCTTTAACTATTATTTCAACTCCTTTAGCTCAGCTGGAGCCATTCTGTAATAAGGAATAAATATAGGCTACGTATCAAGAAGATGTATACTCACATACTACAAGGACAGACTGAAGAGTCAAGGTCTCGGACGTAGTAAAAGCTTACAAACTGAACACTGAGTCAAACTTGCTGAAATATAATATCATATGTCATGAACATGCATAACTGAAATCATGAGGAACAATAGGAGACTCATCTTATAACCAACACCATCATAATAAAGCTTACGTGATGCCCCAACTATTACACTCAAGTGGGCAGCCGTCTAAAACCTTGTCAGGGCTAAAGACGCTACCATGATAGCGATATCAAGCTGAAGGCCCCTTGCGGGCAGGGGAAACACTCTTGAGAGGCCCCAAATATACATATATAAACCTATATTGGCGCATAGTTCTGAGATTAGGGAACCTTGAAATCCTAAGCCTACCCGATGCTAGACACTGCTCCCAAAAATATGCATAGTGCTCCCATTGTTTTTCAACGAAGCTGAAATCATAATTACATGCATAGTCTAAAATCTGAACATGAGTAGCTTGACTCCATAACATATCATAAGCTGATCTTATTAGCCTTGGCTAAATCATGAATACTTAACTTGTGTGGGCTTGCCCAAATCTTACAATCATGCATACTTGGAATAGACTTCATAAGTCAAAATCATAGATTCATACATGGGTGATTTGTACACATTCATACATGCTAGATATCTCATCACACTTGAAATCATAAATCATAAACTTGACTTATTCATGAACATGCATAATTGGACATAATTTTTTAAACTTGGAATCACAAATTTAAAATCAAAATAGATATAAAATATGCCCATGAATCTTAAATCATACTTCGGAACATGAAGGGAATTGACCCATAAATAAATCATAGAGAATTTCATAAAATTAGGCTAAAACCCCATAGACAATACACTTGAATTCATGAACTTGAGGATAAATTTGGGCATGAGAGTGAAAGAAAACTCTCATTCATAGCCCTACATACCCAGGTAAATTGAATCTACACTTGTCTTTTGACGAATCCTTTCGCGCATACCGCAAGTGTACGGGTCGTGCAAGTAATATAGTGGCTCTTTTAGAGAACCGGAATGTCGAATCCACAGGGACTGGACCCATTCCTCTAACCATCCATTTCAAGTGTAACCTTAAATATCGAAAATGTTGGTTATAGACGTTTTCGAGGGAGATTTAATTAAGTCTAAATATGGTCAACGAAATATTCTGAATTCACTCTAGGAGCAACATAGAGTTAA
>JACEIK010013912.1:5401-15560 GCA_018107945.1 Datura stramonium
ATAAATGGTTGAATCCTTTCATACTCATGCCCAATCCCTCTCTAAATCATGAGTTTCCTATGTCTAATCCATGGGGTTTTAACCCAATGCATGAATTTCCTAAGTTCTCTATATGAGTATGATTTAAATATGTTTCTACTATCGAATTATGAATTATGGGTAAGTTTTATAATGTTTTCAATTAAAATCATGTTTTAAGTTTAATGAATTAAAAAGTCCATTGATGAGAAGTTCATGAAAGATGAGATTTGAGATGAATGTATGATTATGATGAGATATTATGATGAAAAGAATGTTTCAAGATACCCATGTTTATAATCATGTTTTCGATGTGAATTGAGTATTTTCAAGCATGATAAAGCTTTAGGCAATGCCCACATGTTTAAAGTATGATTTATGATTTCTAGGATTAAGCTTACCACATGGTTTTAGAGCGAAGACTCCCAATTATCTTTCATCTTGTGGTATGATTTTAGTTAAGGTTTCTCATATGCATGATTTCATATTTGAGATGTATTTGATTATTGAGCTTCATCAATAGACAATGTTGAGCTTCGTTGAAAAATGATGGAGAGCATATGCATGTGTTTTGGAGTAGTGTCTAACACCGAATAGGCTAAGGTTCGATCACTTTATGCCTCAGAACTACACGCCAACGTAGGTTTATACTTATATATTTTACTTCAGGACCTCCCTTGTGAGCTATCCCTGTCCCTATTGACCCACGAGCTTGATATCGATATCATGGTATCGTCCCTAGCCCTGATAAGGCTTTGGACGACTCTACCCACTTGAATGTGATAGTTGAGATCACATAAGCTCTATCGCGGTATGTCGATTAAAAGACGAGTCTTCCATTGTTCTCCATGATTTTAGTTATGCATGGTCATCATTTATAAGATTTGTATATCTATCTATGTTCTAAAACAGGTTTGACTCAATGTTCAGTTTTTACTCATGACTATTAGGTTTCATCTTTGAGTCAATCGATTTAGTTATGATGCTATGTTATGTTATGATGAGATCATGATTTCAGAAAGAATGCATGCAAACCCTACTCTCAGATTCTTATCGTCTATGTTTTACATTATGCATGTACTTAAATGATTTTACTTACTTAAGCAGTTTTTACTTACCTTGCATACTCAGTACATTCCACGTACTAACCGCATACTCTATGTTGTATCGTTTGATGATATAGGACCTGGCTTTCCAGCTCAGTCGCATTCACAGTCAGTCTCCAGAGTTAGCATCTTACGTTGTTGGTGAGACCTCATCTCCCGAGGTCTAGACTTATTCAGATTTTCTCTAAGTATTTTCAATTTCAGCTTTTATTGAGTTAGTTGGGGTCTTTTCCCATCAACCCGTCATGTTTAGAGGCTTTTCAGATAAAAGATGTATTCAACTTCAGATTGTGTATTTTGATGTTATGTTTAATTTAGACTTCCTCTATGATTATCTTGTTGGTTCTTCAGTCTTATTGGACGAGTTAGATATATGTTCATGCCGTGGTTCTACTTAGAGTCTTTTGGGGCTCCTTGTCCTGTGTTGCGATTTGGGCCTCCATTTGGGTCGTGACACAAGAATTCACAATCATAGAAACATAAACTGAATTATGAGAAAATTGATTTCTTGGAAGAACATGAAAGAATTCACCCACAAGAAGCTAAGTCCTAAAATTTCAAAAGTTAGGGCATGGGAAATGAGAATCATGAATACAACTTGAGGAGGGAATGAAGGTGGAAGAAACCCTTCACTTATAGTCCTACATACCTGGATTGATGATCCCTTGAATTTCCTTGAAGATTCCAAGAAGATTTGAAGAGGTTGAAGAAGAACTCTAGGTCCTTTCTTGAGAGAAAATCCAACTATCGATCTTTTGGAGAGGGTGAGGATTTAGGCTAGGTCAGTCCCTTTAATATGACCTTAAGGAAGCACAAAATAAAGTCATTTAGGAGTTAGAAGCACAAGAGTTTACCAAAATACCCCTAAACTTCCAGAAAAAGACCTGGAACTGGCAGTTCCAACGACCAACAGGATGGGTCGTTGGTTGCTAGAATGGCCCATTCTGAGGTTCGTTGTTTGCCTGCTGCTGCTTTACTAAACTACTCATAACTTCTTACTCCAAACTCCGATTGATGCAAGGTCAGATGCATTTGAAATAAGACTCCAAGGGATTCAATTTGAAGTTCTTAATCACCCAAAAACATTTTGTAAAATGAGAGCTATGGTCGTTTGAAATTGACCCTTGTAAGAACTTATACGAAAATTCAATTGGTAAGAAGGCTCTCAACTCAACTTTGTATTAGAGGCCTCTGATGACCTTAATTTGCATCCAATGCACTTCTTATACTTAAGGATTGATATTAAAAACTTGTTTCCATTAATTCATTGGGCTCGGGTCTATCCATATACCTAGAATAATTCCAAACTTAGCCCGAAATTTTCAACAAATTGGCAGAACCAACAACCCCTACAACAGGCCGTGGTACCAAACAATGGACCATTTTTCTGTCCATAGTTTTCCCCATTCATCCTTTGGAATTCTCTGAATATGCAACAATGACCACCTCCAACGACCTGTTGGATCCTACAATAAATCGTACTGAGGTTCGTTGTTTGGTTGTGGTACTGTTTTCTATTATAAGCCTCGGGTCTGACCTAAGGAACTTTTGGGGTGTTACAACACCCTTTGGAAAACCTAAAACAACTTATTTTAAGAGTTAAAATTATAGAAAATTATGAAAATACCCCTAAAGAATCGCTCTTAAAAAAAATTATCTGCCAGTCATCACGGATCGTACCATGACTCGTGGTGACATACCACGGGTTGTGGTGTTCAACATGTGGCTTCTGGATGGTAAAAAGCTTGTATAAACTCTTATCATAGGTCCTTGGTACAAATCATGCCTAGATACCACGAGTCGTACCATGACTCATGGTGATTGGGTTGTCCTATCCGCCAAACCTGACAGTACTTCGCTAAATTGGCCATAATGTTTTACTCTGCCCTCCGATTGATGCAACGCCAAATAAATTGAAAGTAAGACTCAAAGGCTTCAATTGCATATGCTGGATCACCCAAAAAAACTTTGTAAAATGGGATTTATGATCGCTTAAAGTTGAACCTTGTAAGAACTTATATAAAAACTCAATCGATAGGAAAGCTCGCAACTCAACATTATGCTAGAAGTTCCTTATGACCATAATTTGCATCCAATGCACTTCTCACACTTAAAAATTGCTCTTAACACCTTTTTTCCATAAAATTCATCGAGTTCTAGTTTAATCTTAGAATGGTTTCAAGCTTAGTCCAAAAGTCTGAGGCGATACAATATCTCAACTCACAATTGCAACAATAATTTGTACCATCATATTAAGATTCATACCGATTCTTTATAGATACTGATCCTTCTATGAAAAATTCTTTGAACCCCCTTTCTAAGACCCTTCAGTATGACCCCTACCATCCAGGTATGAGTCATGGGATCCTGTCGTGTTTTCTTGGCCCCTTTTGATGATTTCTCTGGACCTCATGCTACAAGTTGTGGTACAACTCGTACCTTCATGTCATGTGTCGTACTGGGACTCGTATTGAGGGAAATTTTTAGTTTTTCTACTGGTTCATACTCCATATATAGGGTCTAGTATTAGGGTCATTTGGGGTGTTACATTATCTTCCCCTTGGAAACATGCGTCCTTGAATGAAGACTAACTAAGCTGGAAAGGATAAGGAAAGAGATGCAATCCTGAAACTGAAAGCTATATACTGAATATTAATGGAGTGACTGAGTCCAAACTGAGATACATGAATGAATTGAATTCATGAAATACATGCATGCATGCTAAGACATAGAACGAACTGAGATACATGAAACTTAACATGAAACTGAATAGAGTACTAGGGAGGGAACTAGTGCCTCATGCTGGAACTGAGCTGGAAGGGAAAAATGGGGGTATTTAGCCATCATATCTGCTTACTTCCCACGTAGCTCCCATAGCTAGCTGATTTCTCCACAAAACCTTTACCAAAACTACTCCTTGTTCCTTAACTTATGAACCTAATGATCAATGATATCAACTGAAACCTTCTCATAGGTAAGGCTATCCTTCACACCAGTGCTCTCTATCGACACAATTAGAGCTGGGTCATCAATGCACTTTTTCAGCAAAGACACATGGAAACTGGATGCACTGATGCTAACTCTACGGGCAACTCCAACTCATAGGCCACATTGCCAAGCACCTCAGAATCCTATAAGGATGACGTTGGGCTTTATAATCCTTATGAAATGCATGAATTCATATGTTTGTGTGTTTTGTATGCTAAGAAACATTTTGATATGTTTTGAGAAGGAAACCAATGAAAAAGGACCCAAAATGAACCAAGATTGAAGAATTGAGAAGTAAAGAAGAAGGTTCGGGGATATGGTAGGTGCCCCACGCCAGGTCCTAAGCTTCTTGGAAAACTTTATCAAATGCTGGTGCTATGGCTGGCGCCCCGCGCTAGCTACTTGACTTTAGAAAATGATCATTTCAACACCTTGGCGAGATGGTGGGCATGGAGCCTTAGAGCTTCCTAGACTTAGAGAAAATTACCAAAATTCTAGTGAGATGGAGGAGACCTCGCGCCAGAAGGTCTAAAAGTGCAAGAATTTCACTAACACTTAGGCAAGATAGTGAGAGTGGTGCTCCAGATGTGCTGAAAGTGTAGGAAAATTGGCTAAGTTCCTGGCGAGATGATGAGGGCAGTGCACCAGGTCCATACCAAAGTTGGAAATTGCTGGAAATTTGGCTAAGTCTATGGTGAGATGGTGGAGGCGGCGCGCCATACCTGTTCCGACTCGAAATTGCTGATTGTAAAGCCAAGTGTTGGAGGACAAAAGCGTCATTTCAAGGCTCAACTATAAATATATCCTCTAGGGTGTTTATTAGAGAGTTCTGGATAGATATTTCTATCTTTTGTGGATTTTAACATTACGTAGTTCATTTTTGGAGGCTGGTAAGTCATCTGGAAGGAAGTCTCAAATCTATACTAGGTTTCTTCTCTATTTTACTCTTTACTTTGAATGATGATGAATATGTATTCATTTTTCCACTTGTCTATGAGTGGATAAACTTATATTCTATGGTTTTGGCCATGGTGGATGGTTGAACGTTTAAAAGACTGATTTAATCTAGATTCAATTCTTCATTGCATTTGTTTGTATTTACTTGTTTTAATTTCTTATTTATGAGACGGATCACCTTATAAGTAAATCTGTTGGTTTTCGATTGAACTTGGGAAAGGGAATCGAAAGGGTTAAAGGTAAATACAGAACGGGAATTCAAAAACCCCCAAACCATTGGTGAGAGGATAGAAGTTGTTGAGGATAGGAAATACCCTTCAACCCCATTTAGTTGAATACGAGTAGGCATAATCATTGTTTCATGCTTCTCTTGTGACCATAGGGATATAGGTGTCAGGGTTCATGAAATAGTTCTTGGATGCTAGGGATAGCGACAAGAAATGGGATAGTAACTTGCAACCAGTAGCTATAAGAAGAATCGTTCTAGTGTAATCACGTCTTAAAAACTCAACCTGAAACAAACATGTGCCATTTCCCTAGATTTTCATTATAATCAAAGTAAAACTAAGCTTGAAAACATTTAAGTTATTTTTATATTTAAAGTTTTAGTAGTTAATTTCTCAAACCATTTCCCATTTTAACTATTTTGTTAAAATAGCAAAATAAAGTTATAACCTTATAAAGATTGAATTGACAAGTCTCTATGGGTACGATAATTGGGGCTTCCAATCCTATAATACTTAACGACCATGTGCGCTTGCGTGTGCTTGGGTGACATTAAAGGACTAATATATCAGGTACTAAACTTCCCCTTCTTTCCAAACCTCATCACCCCCTTCATAGGTGACACCTTCAAGAATACCTAATCATCAGCACTGAACTCAAGCTCTCTCCTTCTCACATCCGCATAGGATTTTTGACAACTCTGAGTTATTTTCAGCCTTTCCCTAATAAGCTGAACCTTCTCCATAACCTCATGAAATAAATATGGCCCTATCAACATATCCACACCTACCTCAAACCATACAATAGGTGATCTATACCTCCGCCCATAAAGAGCCTCAAACGGAGCTATCTGAATGCTGGAGTGGTAACTGTTATTGTAGGCAAACTCAATGGGGGGGGTAAGTGATCATCCCTTTGAAATTAATCACACAAGCTCTCAACAAATCCTCTAGAGTCTAAATGGTCTGCTCAGCCTGACCATCTGTCTGTGGGTGAAAGGCTGTGCTAAGCCTCATCTGAGTACCAAGGCCCTTCTGGAATGACCTCCAAAACTGAGAGGTAAACTGAGTTACCCTATCTGAGATGATGGAAAATGGAACTCCATATAACTAAACTAACTCCCAAATGTAAATTCTAGAATAGTCCTCAGCTGAATCTATAGTCTTGACTAGTAAGAAATGTGTTGACTTAGTCATCTGGTCCACAATCACCCATATAGAATTATGTTATCAACGTATACGAGTTAACCTATAATAAAGTCCATGTTTATCTCTTCCTACTTCCAAGTAGGAATGCTGATATCCTGAAGCATACCTCCCAATCTCTAATGCCCAGCCTTCACCTATTGGCAATTTGGACACTTAGCCATAAATTCTGCAATATCCTTCTTCATGCTATTCCACCAATAAACCTCCCGTAGATCACAGTACATCTTGGTGGCACCTAGATGAATAGAATATCGAGAGCTATGAGCCTCTCTCAACATCCGCTCTCTAAAGTCATCCACATCTGGAACACATAGTTGGCCCTAATATCGGTGTATCACCATCTCTCCCTCGGGAGAAAACCTCCACTTTCTGATTCTGGACGGATTCCTTCAACTTTACTAGGATAGGATCCTTATCTGGCCTTGCTTTAGCTTTCATCATTAATGAAGATTCCGATCCATTCTGAATAATAACGCCACCATCCATCAAATCTGTAAGGGTAACCCCTAAATGAGAAAGTCCATGGACATGTTTCGCCTATTCTTTCCTCTCATCCTCAACATGGGACACACTTTCCATGGAAAACCTACTAAGAGCATCCGCCACTATATTGGCCTTGCCCTGATGGTAAAGGACACTCATGTCATAGTTCTTAAGAAGCTCAGGCCATTCCTTTGCCCGCAAATTCAAGTCCTTCTATGTAAACACATACTGAAGGCTCTTGTGGTCCATGAATGCACCCATATGCACCGCATATAAATAGTGCCTCCAAATATTCAAGGAGAACACCACCGCTGCTAACTCAAGGTCATGCATTGGGTAATTCTTCTCATGAGTCTTAAGCTATCTAGAGGCATAAGCAATAATCTTCCCATGCTGCATCTACACACATCCAAGGCCAACTCGAGAAGCATCAAAATATACCACAAAATCATCTGTACCCTTCCAATAGGGTCAAAACTGGAGTTGAAGTGAGTCGGGTCTTCAACTCCTGAAAACTCTTCTGACATGTATCAGACTACTGAAATTTGACCTTTTTCTGAGTCAACTTGGTCAAATGTGTAGCAATGGATGAATAGCCCAAAAAGTTTCTAATGTCGGTGGGAGTGATAGGTCTACGCCAGTTCTTCACTCCTTCAATCCTTTGACAGTCTACCTACACACCCTCACTAGACACCACATGACCTAAAAATGCAACTGATCTCAGCCAAAACTCACACTTTCTAAACTTAGCAAATAGCTGATGATCCTTAATAGTCTGTAACACAATCCTCAAATGAGCAACATGCTCCTCCTCACTCCGAGAGTATATGAGGATATCATTTATGAAGACGATGACGAACATATCCAAACACTACTTGAACACCCTGTTTATCAAATCCACGAAAACTATAGGAGCATTCATTAGTCCAAAAGACATAACTACAAACTCATAATGACCATATCGCTTCCTGAAGGCTGTCTTCGAAATGTCACACTTCTTGAGGTCTATCTTTGAGAAACATCTAGTACCCTGAGGATGATCGAACAAGTCATCAATTCTGGGAAGGGGATACTTATTCTTTATTGTGACCTTGTTCAACTGATAGTATTTGATGCATATCTTGAGGGAACCATCTTTCTTCCGCACAAAAAGGACCGGAGCACCCCACAGGGACTTGGCCTGATGAAACCCTTATCCAAGAGATCTTTCAACTTTTCCTTTAATTTCTTTAGCTCGACTGGAGCCATTATATAAGGAGGAATGAGTGTGGGCTACGTATCAGGGAGAAGGACAATACCAAAGTCAATCTCCCACTGGGGAGGGACTCCTGATAGATCACCTGGGAATACATTGGGATACTCATATACAACTAAAATTGACCGGAGAGTCTGGATCTCAAATGTAGAATCCTTAATTCGAACTAGATGATATACACAACCCTTGGATATCATCTTCCTCTCCTTAAGGTAGGAAACAAAGCGGCCTATAGGCACTGCTGAACTGACTTTCGATTCTAGGACTAGCTCACCTGAAAATTAAAATTCTACTGACCGGGTTCTACAATTAACTAAAGCATAGCAAGCATACACTAATCCATGCCGAAGATAGCAAATCTATCATGTCTAACTCTACTAAGTCAGCTAAGGTGACTTTCTGATGAATTGTAATAGGGCAATTTCTGTATACTTGTCGTGCTAAAATTTACTCACGATGGGAGTAGAGATTGAAAAAGAGAATTTTTGGATTGACACCAAAATTGACAGCAACATAGAGAGTTACAAAGGATAATATGGCCCCTAGATCTAGCAATGCATAAACATCAAGATGGAAGTCTCGTAACATACCCTAGACCATATCGAGTGAGCTCTCCTACTCCTGATGGGATGATAGTGCGTAGAAATTTTTCTGGCATTTCTTTCCATCGACACTAGATGATGCGCCCAACTGGAATGATCGAGCTGTTGGAACTGCTGATGTGGTGGCTGGGGCACGGTCTCTACTATCACCTTGTCCGGTTGAAGGACAATCTCTAAGTCTATGACAAGCTGGGAAAGTGCGCTCCCCTGACATGTTTCTCTAACCCTTATAACCTAAAGCTCTACCTCTCTGGTCACCTCTAGGCCTAGATTAAACACTGGCTGATGATGGAGTTGGGGCTGATGACTTTTAATGGGACTATGGGCAATGTACACCACCAAACCTTTGCTGACAATATCTAAAGCTCCTTGTTCTAGCCCTCTCAGCCTCTCTCTCTCTCTCTCTCCTTCATTTACTCCTCCTCTGTCTATTGGGAATAAATCATCAATTGAGATATGTCCACGTCGCTAATAAGCATAGTGATCCTGCACTCCTTGACCAGCAAATCTGCAACCCTTGATACAAACTTTCTCATGCAAGCCCCCAACTCGGCAAACATATTCAGAGCATAATTGGATAGCTGGGAGAACTTCAAGGCATACTCTTGAGCCATTATATTATTCTGCTTCAGGTTGATGAACCCTGCTTCCTTTGCTTTTCTTAACTCCAGAGGAAAGAACCTGTCTAAGAAAGCCGTCACGAACTCATCCTAGTCCATAGGAACTGCTCCTGCCCTACGTCCTTCCTTCCAATGCCTGAACCATATGTGAGCTGCCCCCTTAGCTGATAGGAGGCTGAAGTTGCACTCTCCTTTTCTGAAACCCCTATAATTTAGGTAATCTTCTCGACTTTGTCAATGAAAGCTTGTGGATCAACCTTCGAACCATGAAACTGTTACACCCCGTAAAATTCCCGACACATAGATGGCTTATTCGCATGTTGGTTAAGAGTTTTAGAATGCCATACATGCTAGAAAAAGGCCGGGGGGAAAGATCGGACAAGCACCAAGTCGGCGCGTCGCAAGGCTAAATATGACTTAAAAATCGCATTCCAGGAATGCGACTTATAAATCGCATTCCCTGAATGCGATTTATAGTGACAATTATATATATGCCCCCACTTCGGTTATTTCATTACATGTCATCAAATAATTTCCAGAACTTGAGAGAGAACAGAGAGGTGCGAAGAGGGTTATAAAAATATCATTCAATTACGTTGTCAAACGTAGTCCAAATCCAAATTAACCTCAGATACCGAGGTATTTAGCAGCAGGGAGCATTCCTACAGATTTAGTTTCGCGAAATTCGGCCGACAAA
>JACEIK010013913.1:0-23484 GCA_018107945.1 Datura stramonium
AATAACTTAATTCCAACACAAATTCGTAAAAACACAATCATAACTCATGGCTTCAACCCTAGAGGAAGGGTTCTAGCCATTCATGTTCGTAAAACTACAAAAAAACATTAATAAACTAACATACTTACAAGAATTGGTAGAAGAGAAGGGAATTTGACAAACCCTAGATGAGTTCTCCCACTTCTCCTTTCACTCCTAGGTGGTTTTCCAGGATAAAATCGTGACAAAATGATTTTAGGAGCTAAGGGACCTATTTATAGTAAATGAGAAACGTGCAAAATTAAGCATGTCGTGGAATGGCTCCATGTCACATAGTGTATCGCGGAGCACTGCCTCCGTGACACGGAGGTAACGCGGAGGCTCTCTGGAAATTGCCTTAGGATGCCAATCTGCCGAGGGTCACCGGGCGCTATCCGGCGTGACACGCTGCTCATGCAGCGCGATGGGATGCTGCTGGCGCACAACTGGCCTGGCGTGGCACGGCGGTGGCGTGCAGCTCGCCTGCCTGCATGCTGCCTTTTCTCGCGCGTTTGGCATGGGCGTGGCACAGTGCTTGGCACGGCACACGCACAGCGTGGCACGCTGCCTAGCGCGGCCAGCCTTGCCAAGGCATGCTCCTTGCCGACTTTCGCACATTTCTCCAGACTCCATTCCTCTACTTCACCAACTTATGAATTAGTTCCTCAAATTCATTAAAACCTACAAAACAAGGAGTAATCATGTTGGTTAGTACATTTATTCACATTTATATAAAATCACATGAAAATGTATATAATTCATTAACTAAACAAGACTAAATTAAGATATAAAGCATCACTCAGGTATGCTATTTTTCCCGAGATCACAACCCCACACTTAAAGAATTGTTCGTCCTCAAACACACCTTTTACATCTCATGCGTATGTAGACTCACACATAGATAATTTAGCAACATAATTCAAGCTACGGCTATAATGATTGCATAAGGTAGCAAGCTAAAAATAGAGCATGCATGATTTAATCATTGAAATGAAATACAACTCCGTTAAGACTTCTTAACCCCAAGAATCGACTCTCCATCTTAGCAAACTCATGCAAATCAAATGATCAGGAAATCCCACATGAATTATATCCCTCATTCAACATGTGCCCTCACGGAAAGAGAGTTACCCATTTTCACACGCAAAATTTTTTTTTAAATCACAACATGTGTGGGTACATGAATAGAATTGCGCTCACTCTCACAAAGAATTCACATGCATCATATAATGACCCATAAGCTTGTCCTTAGTGTTTTACTCCACTAATTTGAGGATGTATGAATGTAAGATCAAGTAGGACCTTTTAGGTTGTAATGTAACTAAGGGACGGGTAGGTACTATTATGGCCAGTAATAGTGACTATCTTCCCTAAGCACTTTTAATACATCACGCCCTTATTACGAACTTCCCTTCCTTTACTTCACCTTTATCTCTTTTCAGTTTTTCCTTTTCCTCTTGTGCTCCCCCTATTTCTTTAAGTACTTTTAGCTTATTAGTAAGGAGTTCTATAAATAACTTTACATTAATTTGTTTTCTTACTCCTTACTAACCAAGGGACGGGTAGGTACTATTATGGCCGCAATAGTGACTATCTTCCCTAAGCACTTTTAATACATCACGTCCCTTATTACGAACTTCCTTCCTTTACTTCACCTTTATCTCTTTTCAGTTTTTCCTTTTCCCTCTTGTGCTCCCCTACTTTTTTGCAATTTTAGCTTATTAGTAAGGAGTTCTATAAATAACTTTACATTAATTTGTTTTCTTACTCCTTACTAATAATCAACCATTTTCACACAAGTTCATACCTTGTCCTTTTCAACTTCTACAACTTGCTACTGTTCCTTCCTTTTCATTCTTCTCACTCTTCACTCTTTCAGATTTTTCCCTTTAAGCGCTTAGGAGTTTGGATAAAATTTAAGGCTAATGAAAGAAGAAGGATTGCTCATGTTGCAGCTATCAAGAATAGGCTCAAGGCTCACTGGGGCTAATCGGGATTAATTATTCAAGGTAGAAAGGAGAGCTAACATTCAGGTTCATTCAAAGAAATGCCTAAATCATTTCCCTACAATTCACATCCTTCATTTCGTTTTATAAACACACCTGGAAAGTTCTAGACAATCCACAATAGCACTAATACCAAAAATCTTACACTATGGCACATGCTCAATCTAAGACACATTCAGCAGACTCTTAACCCAGTTAATCACAAGAATTCAAACATTAAGCTTCAATCATATTGAGTCAAATTCAACAACCTAAGTGTCTCATACAAGTTATACACTTGCATGCTTCAACATCGACGATATTTGTATCTTGGCAATCATTTATAGTGACATAACGAGAAATATCGTCATAAATTAGCTACGAGTTCAAAACCAAAACTCTATCGACTACGCCTCAAGATGGTCATCCATCCATCGTCGGAAAAAGTCCCGAACTACAGACTAAAACATTATATAGACAAAGAAATTTTATTATTCTTCGGTTCAAAGACCCTGTCGAAAGAAGAAATCAAAAAAAGAAAACTAACGGGTGATGAAGTCATGCTTCACTTACAAAAAGTTTTCAAATTCCCCACAAGCATTACATTCACCAAAAATCGTTAAGCACAAAATTTTGAAATATTTTCACCCCACACTTAAATCATGATATGTCCTCATAGCATCAAATTAAATTTAAAAGGATGAGAAATACTCCTGAGCCTCTCTATGCCTAGCCAAAAGCATGTTTTTCTTCAAGTTCTCATAGGTGGAGGTTGACCACACTTCTTTATTTCATGCTCCTTAGCTTCCTCCTTCGGTACTGCACTTCCCTTCCATATGTGCTTAACTTTCCACCAAAATCAAACACAATGAAACTAACAAAATCAACACAAACCCAAAATTAAACAAATTGTACCTGGGGTACCCTTGGGTTGCCTCCCAAGTAGCGCCTAATTTTTCATCGCAGCACGTACTGTCCTTTCAGACATCTCATACTTAATTCTCTTTTCAAGAACCATCTCTCTTCTTTTTGATGTTTAGAGGAAACAACCTCCATTTTGTTCCTCTCTTTCCAACTTCTTCTCACTGAAGCTCTTTATCAGACTCAGGTTGAACACTTGACATTGCCTTTGGCCACAACTGTGGAATCCTCCACCCCAAAACTCATCTCCACAACACACTAACCTCACAAAGGTTTCGTAGTGTGCGGATGGGTCTATTTCTTGGTAAAACGGAAGATTTCTTCTTCATCTCTGACCTCATTTTCAGGGTCCTGCTCTCAAATCAATTCGCCGCTTCTCCGGTGGCCAAGAACGGGGCTGCCCTAGATTAAGGGTACTTGATCATCAACCCGAAATGTAAGATAATAAAATCAGTAGGGTATAATAAACTTACCTACTTTGATGAGAAGGTCCTCTGGCCATTCCATTAGGTGTCACTCGCGACTTATCAGCCATCTGCAGCATCAACCTCGTTGGCTTCGGTTTTCCCCAACCTAGGGTGTTGAATAAAGATAGGGCATTAGGTTAACCGTCTCTCTAAATCACAGCTGTGCCTGTAGCACTCCCGCCTTTACCAATTGTATGTGAGGTAAACTCCTTGGTCTTTTGAGCTTCTTCGGAATCTTGCTCAGTACCCGGTGACTGCACTCCTCAGTCAGTGCTACAGTCTGGACATCCACCAACCTAACTTTGTTCTCTATCACGTCTTCAAGTATTTATATACTTGGGGCATTCCCCAAAACATCAGTAAGAGGTAATTTATGTGAAGTTCTTTGAAACTCTCAAAGAACTTTTTGAAGCATCTCTCCTCCTTGCTCTTTCTGAATTTCTAAGGGAATGGTGGTGGTCTTTGTGCTGGCTGCAATGAATATTTCAGTATTTTGTTGCCCAGCACTCTGATTTGCTCCAAAGCAGTTCGTGGATGGTCCTGCTCCAACTAACCCGGCTGCACCTCCTTTCTCACTTCTTTTTAGGCACATCAGCTAACTACTTTCCGCTTCTAAGACTGATGACATTGATCTGTTGAGGTTTGGATCTGTGTCGCTTGGTAATCCCCTACGATTTCATGTTTTGAGCAGCTTCTATCTGACCCACTTGCTTTTCACGATTGGGCGGGTGGCCACTTGCTACTCCTTAAGTCTGCTGCCATCCCTGCCTGATTTTCCGCTAACTGATTCTGGGTCTCCATGATTGGTAATGTTTCCTCAATGCTACAAGCATAACTCTTGACCATCATTCTGCCTATTCTGCCAGCAAAACTGCTGTTGTTGAGGTTTCTGGTAACTTTCTTTGGTTTCCACCCCAATAAAAATTCGAGTGGCCCTGCCAATTTCTGTTGGAGTTGTTTCCAAAATTTTGATTGTTCCTGTGCAGATTCCAACAAAATTGACTGATTCCAGATCGGCTCCACAAGACCCTGCATTGTGCCCAGTATTAGCACAAATTTCACACCAACTTGTAGCTTGCTGAACTGCATTAACCTGGCCTTGTTGTTGGTTCATACTCAGTTTATTAAACTGAGTCATCACGCCTGATGCTGGAATGAAGCTAACTGCACTGCCAAGGCATTCATTCCATCTACCTCTATCAACCCTGATCTCTTTCCCGCCCCTCTCGATGACTGCCGTGCCACATTGGATTTCCTTGGGCAATTCTGTTCAACAAAGTATACAACCTACTCATATTTCTTCTCCAAGGCTTGCCACCCGATGCATAGTCTAGTAGTATTTTTGTGTGTGGGTCCAGACATTATACAAAGGTATGGGCCAAGACTTCATTTGATTGTTGGTGATGGGGACAGTCTCTCAACAGTGACTTGAATCTTTCCCAAGCCAATATAAGTTCAATAGGCTTCTGCTTGAAACCTGCCAGTATTTCACTTCGCACCACAGTCTTGCCCATGAAAGAATTGATAAGAAACTTTAGCAAAGTCATTCCACGAAGTTATGGGTGTTCGGATGGCTCAGCCTTCAACCACTTTTTTTGCCTCTCCCAATAATTCAAATGGGATGAGCGCCAGTCGGAGATAATCGGACACGCCGGTGGCCAAATGTGTCACTAATCTTCGAAAGCTCTGTGGGTGCTGCTACGGTCTCCTATGTGCCATCCCAGTGAATTGTTCACTAGAATGTAACAGCTGCACCATGTTCTGTTTGAGCTCAGTGATCCCTCCAGGCCCGTTTACTTGATACTAGAGTTCCCATTGTCACTTGTGGGATTGCCACTTCAAAACTAGTTACAGCTGCCATTGCTTCCGATGACAATTGTGCTTGTCCCGCTGGTGGCTGTTGTTGTACCTTTTCTTGAAGTCTCTTCTGCTTTTGCTCTAGAGCTACGCTCCTTGCAAATGGATTTCATGTTCAGTTCAAGCAACGTTCCACAAGCTCTATTTTTAGCCAACACTGTGACAACTCCGTCACCTGCAATAAGTCGTACTAAGACCAAGTTTCTCAACACTTAAGGAAATTCTAAAAATCACAAAAACAGATAAATTATCAAAACTTCACCGAGTCCCCGGCAACGGCGCGCAAAGCTTGATGACAATTCCCGCAAGTGTACGGTCGTAAGTAATATAATGGCTCTTTTTAAGAACTGGAATGTCGAACCCACATGGACTAGACCCATTCCGCTAACTATCTAGTTCAAGTGTGATATTAAATACCGAAAATGTTGATTATAGAAGTTTTCTAGAAGGTTTAATTAAGTCTAATTTTGGTCAACGACATATTCGGGAATTCACTTAGGAGCAATACAGAGTTAAAACCAGATAATCATGCGCTAATATGAATTGCAATGGTTTAAGTATAAAACTATCAATTATTGTCTCACATAATAGAATTGCATGTTCATGGCCTTTCGAGCCCTCTAAACACGTGACAAACAAGCCTTACTACTTTGTTGAGAGCGAGGATGCTAATTCTAGTTCGGAGGGGCAATTAATGATGTGGATGTGGTTTACGTGGATATGATTAGGGAATCTGTACCACCTAATCATTCAACCCAACTTATCCTCACAACTACATCTCGTACACCTAATCATTCAACTCAACTGCTACAACCTACATCTTTAGAGTGGCATGATAATTCTAAGTCGGTCTCTAAATCATCCCGCTTTATGAACCAAGCAAGGTGTTAGGTATATTTCTATCCTAACACAAATATAATGAGATACAATCATGCTCCTAACATTCTCATGTTCTGACCTAGGTAAATTCTTCTCAAGCATATGCCTAAGTAACGTAAGGTTTTCATGGTGATCAATCATAAAAACAACCAACAATCCGTAATGCAAGACAAAACAATCAATAACTTAATTCCAACACAAATTCATAAAACATTAATATAACTCATGGCTTCAACCCTAGAGGAAGGGTTCTAGCCATTCATGTTCGTAAAACTACAAGAAAAACATTACACAAACTAACATACTTACAAAAGAATTGGAGTAGAAGAGAAGGGAATTTGGCAAACCTTAGATGAGTTCTTCCCTTGTCCCTTCACTCCTTGTGGTGGTTTTCCAGAATAAAATCGTGACAAATGACTTTAGAGAGTATGGGACCGATTTATAGTAAATGAGAAACGTGCAAAATTAAGCCTGTCGTAGAATGGCTCCGTGTCACGGAGTGTATCGTGGAGCACCGCCCCGTGACACGTAGGCGGAGGCTCTCTGGAATGCCCCAAGATGCCAATCTACCGAGGGTCACCGCGCCTGGCCGAGGACACGCTGCTCATGCAGCGCAATGGGATGCTGCTGGCGCGCAGCTGGCCTGGCGTGGAACGGCACATATGCGCTTTAGCCTGCCTGGCGATGCTTCCTTTTCTTGTGCACCGGCTACGTGGCACGCGCCGGGCACGGCACACGCACAATGTGGCACGCTGCCTGGTGCGGCCAGCCTTGCCAAGGCATGCTCCTTGCCGACTTTCGCACATTTGCTCCCGGCTCCATTCCTCTATTTCACAACTTATGAATTATTCCTCAAATTCATTAAAACCTACAAAAAGAAGGACTAATCATGTTGGTTAGTACATGTATTCACATTTATATAAAATCACATGAAAATGTATATAATTCATTAACTAAACAAGACTAAATTAAGATATAAAGTCACTGGCATGCTATTTGCCCGATATCACTGCCAGAGTCGTAGACTTCTGAGAATGAACCCATCTGAGTTTTTGTGGCACATTAGAGAGAGAGGAAGGCTAAGAGGGCCAGGACCGAGGACCACAGATTCTCACAGCAAAGGTCAAGTGGTGGGCATGGACAGCAGACCCACCAGTGATCATCAGCCCCAACATCATCAGTAGTGAGTGTGCCATCTCCAGCCCGTACATGATCATAGGGCGAGCGTCGCTCGAGGGTCATCATAGCAGTAAACCCGTAGATTCTAGCATCCCAGTTTGTTTGAGATGTGGTCGAGGGCACACAGGCTTCAATGTTTGGAAGGTTCAGGAGCTTGTTTTACAGGCAGCCCGACATATGCTCAGAGATTGTCCAAACTCCAAGTGAGACAAGATTAGGTTGTAGTCAAGCCCAACTTCTAGTTCAGCAGCCTCACACGCTCAACACATCAGGGGCATCTACTATCACAACTGGTGGTCATGCCAGAATAGATTATATGTTTTAGCTTCCGTTAGGGAGCAGGAGGTCTCCCGGATGTGGTTACTGGTATGTTATGAGTTTTCCATATTGATATTTATATTTTGCTAGATCCGAGGGCTACCTTTTCTTTTGACAATTAGTTATAAATCATAGTAGCTTCGAAGTCAGTCCCAATTTTTTGTCAGAACCCTTCTCAGTTTCCACTCTAGTAGATGACTCTGAAGTTTATCTAGACAGGTGTATAGAGATTTCCCGCATTTCCGCTCTTCATAAGGTCACCTTAGTAGACTTGATAGAGTTAGCCATGACCGAATTCGATGTTATTCTCGGCATAGATTGGCTATTTGCAGTTTATGCTTCAGTTAATTGTAGGACCCGGCCGTAGAGTTCAGATTTCCGGGTGAGCCAGCCTTAGAATGGAAGGGTAGTTCGGCTTAGCCTCAGAGGGTTCATTTATTTCCTACCTTAAGGCCAAAAAAGATGATTTCTAAGGGTCAGTATATACCATCTTGTTAGGTTAAGGATGTCGAGTCCGAAACCCCTGACTATTCAGTCAGTTCTAGTAGTATGTGTGAGTATCTTAGAGGTCCTTCCTGGATGATTTGCCAGTGTCCCTCCCCAAAGCGGGGGGGGATTGATTTCCGTATAGATATTCTTCTTGACATGCAGCCTATATCCATTCTTCCCTACAAAATTGCTCCATCCAAGCTAAAAGAGTTGAAGGATCAGTTGAAGGACCTGTTATATAAAGGTTTTATTAGGTCGAGTAAGTCTCCATGGGGTGCACTAGTTTAATTTTTCAAAAAGAAGGATGGTTCCCTTCTGCATGTTTATTGATTGTCGACAATGAACAAGGTTACTGTCAAGAACAGGTACCCCTTACCCAGATTAATGATTGCCTGACCAGCTTCAGGGTGCCAAGTGTTTCTCCAAGGTTGGATTCAAGTCCGTATGGTCATTTTGAATTTGTTGTTATGTCCTTCGACTAACTAATTCCCCCGCAACTTTCATGGATCTAATGAACAGGGTGTTCAAGAAATATCTAGACATGTTCGTGATTGTGTTCATCGATGACATCCTTATATACTCTCGGTAGAAAGGAGGGAGCATGCCGCTCACTTGAGAGTAGTTCTTCAGACCCTCAAGGATCATTAGTTGTATGCGAAGTCCATCAAGTGTGAGTTTTGGTTGAACTCGGTTGCATTTTTTGGGCCATATGGTACTCGGGAGGAGGGCATAAGGGTGGATTCTCAGTAAATAGAGGCGGTGAAGATTTGGCCCAGACTGGTGAATGCATCAGATATCAGGACTTTTTGGGCTTACTGGTTACTATCGAAGATTCAAGGGATTTTCATCTATTGCAACACCTTTACCAATTGACTCAGAAGAAGATAAAATTTCAATGGTTGAAGGCTTGTGAGAAAGCTTCTAAGAGTTGAAGACTCCGACTTATTTCAGCACAGGTATTAACCCTACCCGAGGGTACCGATGGTTTGTGGTGTATTGTGATGCTTCGAGAATCGGACTTTGGGTGTGTATTGATGCAGCATGAGAAAGTGATGGCATATTCCTCAAGACAATTGAAAGTTGATGAAAAGAATTATCCGACCCATTATCTTAAGTTGGCTTTTGATGGTGTTTGCATTGAAGATATGGCGGCATTACTTGTATGGAGTCCATATGGACGTACTACGGATCAACATAAGATCTTATGTGTTCACGCAGAAAGATCTCACCTTGCAAAGGAGGAGGTTGGAATCACAAAAGGACTACGAAATGAGTGTCCTTTACCACCCGAGTAAGGCTAATGTGGTGGTGGACGCACTTAGTAGGCTCTTATGGAGAGGTGTCCTATGTGGATGAAGGAAAGAAGGAGTTGGTGAAAGATGTCCATTGATTTGTAAGGTTGGGAGTTAGATTGGTTGACTGAGATGCATGCACAAAATGGATCAGAATCAGCCCTTGGTAGTGAATATGAAAGCTAGGCAATATGAGGATCTGATGTTGGTAAAGCTGAAGGAATTCGTTCGGAATCGTGGTGGAGGTTTTCTCCCGAGGGGGAGATGGGGTGCTACAGACCAGGGTCATCTATGTGTTCCTGATGTCGATAATTTATAGTGCCGGATATTGCATGAGGCACATGGATCCAGGTATTCTATCCATCCGGGTGCCACAAAGATGTATCATGACTTGCGGGAAATATATTGGTGGAATGGCATGAAGAAGGACATTGCAGAATTTGTAGCAAAGTGCCCGAACTATCAGCAAGTGAAAAATCAAGCATCATCAAAGGCCAGGAGGCGTACTTCAGATATTAGCATTCATTGGACTTGGAGGATATTAATGTGGATTTCATTACAAGTCACTTTGTACTCACTGACATCATGATTCCATTTGGGTGGTGGTTGACAGGTTAACCAAAGTGGCACATTTCGTACCCAGTGAAACCACAGATTCAGCGGATGATTATACCATGTTGTATATTCGTGAGTTGGTTCAACTTCATTGAGTGCCCTTGTTCATTATTTCCATATCGAGCTACTCAGTTTATCTCCCAATTTGGGCATTCTTTCAGAAGGGGCTTCTGGGACTCAAGTTAAGCTCAGTAAACCTTTTCATCTGCAAACAGACGGCCAGGCAGAACGAACACCCAAACTCCTCGAGGTGACAAAGTGCTGAGGGCATGTGTGATGGACTTCAAAGGAAGTTTGGATGATCACTTGTCCTTAATCGAGTTTGCTTGTAATAACAGCTAATCACTGCAACATCATATTACACTGTTCGAGGCTCTTTACGGGCGGAGGTGAAGATCGCCCATCGGATGGTTTGAGGTTGGTGAGGCAGCTATGATAGGACTTGATTCGGTTCATGAGGCTATGGTGAAATTTAGTTGATAAGGTACAGGTTGAAAACAAGTCAAAGTTTTTCACCAAAAGTCATAAGCAAGTTACGTGAGAAGAAGAGAGTTGGAGTTCAAGGTGACGATTAGGTGTTTCTTGTGATTGCCTCCATGAAGGGAGTTATACAGTTCGGGAAGAAAGGAAAACTCAGTCCCCCCTTTGTCAGTCCCTACCGGGTTATGAAAAGAGTTGTTAAGGTAGCATAAGAGTTGACTTGCCACTAAAGCTATCCTCAGTTCATCCTGTCTTCCATGTATCGCTCTTGGAAAAATTGCTCGGGTGATCCATCGCTATTGTCCCATGGAAAGCGTTGGTGTGGGAGACAGCCTCAGTTATGAGGAAATTTAGTTGCCATCTTTGGATCGTCAAGTTCGGAGGCTGAGGAACAAAGAAGCTGCTTTAGTGAAGGTAAAGGCGGAGAAATCAGCATGTTGAGGGAGCTGGGGTGTGTGGAGGCCGAAGAGGCTATGATGGCTAAATACCCTCAGCTCTGTTCCCCTACCGGCTCAGTTTCAGTTGAGGTATCAGTTTTTCCCTAATTCTTAATCAGTTTCTATGTTCAGTCTATGTGCACAAGTTTGATTTATATTATGATAGATGTATATGATGTCTAAATTTAGCTTAGCCATGAAGTCCTTTCGTGGAGGTAGTTATTCCGCCGCCGCGGTCTAAATGATCGTATTTGATTTTGATAATTGCATGTTTTTTTCGCTTTTCCAACATTCAAGGATGAATGTTCCCAAGGGGGAGATATTGTAATACCTGGGAACCCAAGGATCTGTGACCTGGGAGTCAAAACGGGAAAATGCAGAATTTCTATTGCAAAGCCAAAACGAGTCGCTGGACGACTCGTGAGAGCAGCCCATGAGTCGTCAGGTGACTCGTGGGAGGCCAGGGAGAGTTAGGAAGTTTGGAGGAAAGGCTTCCCACGGCGTGGCAACGACTCGTGGTCACCCACACGAGCCGTTAGGTCAACCGTGTGGGGTAAGGGAGAAGAAACATAGAAGAAGTCAGACTAGTGTACTCGACACGATCTGCATTATGAGCATGGGATATTAGACAAAGCAGTGTACCCAATGATCAAATATGTTCGTTCCCCCAGTGACGAGTCGTTAGGTCGTCCATTAAGACCACCCGACAGTTATTTTCTGCGAATTCAATAAGAGTCTTTTCGTAATTCCTAAGTTCCTAAGACCTATACTACATCGTTTAAGGGTCGTTTTACAGGGTTTTAAGAGGGGAACCTATCCTAAGCCTTTTCATTCCATGCATGCAAACTTGAGAGTTTGAAGAGAGCATTTAGAGCATGTTTTGAAGGTTTCCATTGAAATCTCATCTTGGGCAATCGAAGTGTTAGAATCCACCTTTTCCAAGTATGTAAGGTTACAGTGAAAGGCTCCTCTCACACCTATTCCCAATTTCTATCAAATCATGAAAATTACCTATGATCAAGTATGGGGTTTTTATCCAATTGCATAATTCCTCAATCTCTATACATGGGTATGACTAGATTATATTTATATTGATGAATTGTGGAGCTTGGGCAGATTTTAAATTGTTTTCAATCCAAATTATGTTTTCTAAATTATGAAATTAAATGCCCATGGATGAGAAGTTCATGAAAGAAGAGAATGATGATGATGAAAGCATGTTTCTAAACCTACCTATGATTATGATATTGGTTTCAAAATAAATTAAGTAGATCCAAGTATGATAAAGCTTTGGGCAGTGCCCACATGTTGATTTAAAATGATGATTTTCCCAAAATAAGCTTACCACATTGTTTGGAGCTGTTTCCAAATTTCATATTATTAGCTTGTAGTATTAAATCTTTCTATGTATAGCTTACCTCATGATTTGAGTAGATGCTCCTACTCTATATTAGAGATTGTGGTATGTTTCAATTTGAAGCTTCTCATATGCATAAGTTCATAATTGAGATGTATGTCATTATTGAGCTTTGTCAAAGGACAATGTTGAGTTTCATTTTTATTATGATGTCAAGTCTATGCATGATTTCATTATTGAGCTTTGTCAAATGACAACGTTGCGCTTCGTTTCATTCGATGTTGAATTATGCATGATTTCATCTTAATTTTCGTCAATTGATGATGTTGAGCTTTGTTATATACGATGTAGAGCATTACATGTTTTTTGGGAGAAGAGTTCAGCACCGAGCGGGCTAAAGGTGGATCACCCTATGCCCCAGAACTATGCACCAATGTAGGATGACACTATTATATTATTTGTACCTCCTTGGAGATCTATCCTGGGCCCCATTCGCCCTTGGAGCTGATATAAATATCATGGTATCTTCCATAGTTCTGGCATGGTTATCTACGGCTCTACCCACTTGAGTGTGATAGCTGGGACCACGTAAAGCTCTATCGTGGTATATCGGTTAAGTGACTAGTATCCTACTATCTATACTATTCGATTTGCATATTTATTACTCATGGTGATTACTTTTCACATGCATTTTCTTAAAGAAAGGTTTGACTCATTGTTCAACTTTTATCATAATTGTTATGTTTCAGCTTTGAGTCATTCGAGTGAATCATGATGTTATAAAGCTATGCATGGTTATGTCATCTTAAGATTTAGATTTCAGAATGAATACATGTAGCCCCTTCTTCCACTTGAAAGTTTATGATATGTTATGAAATTTTTTTAAATGATTTATTTTTACTTTAGAGGTTTTACTTACCTTGCATACTCGGTACATTCCACGTACTAACCGCATACTTCCTATGTTGTATCGTTTCATGATACAGGCCCTAGCTCCCAAGTCAAATTTCCACTCTTAGTCGCATTGTCGAGTTAGCTCTTACTTGGTTGGTGCGTCCTCATCCTTCGAGGGCTAGACTTTTAGTTCCCTTATGTATTTTCAGTTTCAACATTGTTGAGTTAGTTGGGGTCTTGTCCCATCAACTCATCCAGATTAGAGGCTTTTTCAGACTTGTATATGTGTTAGCTTCGCATTGTATATTCCGATGTTATGTTGAGTTTGACTTCCGCTGAGTTATGTTGATGATATCTTTAGTTTATCAAATGAGTTAGATATATGCTTATGTCATGGGTCGACTTAGGGTCTCTTAACTCGTCTCGTATCTACGATCCGAGCCCTTGTTCGGGTTGTGACAGGGTCGATCACCCCATGCCTCAGAACTACGCGCCAACATAGGTTTATACTATTATGTATTACTTCAAGACCTCCTTGTGAGCTATCCCTCGTCCCTATTGCCTAAGAGCTTTATATCGATATCATGGTATCGTCCCTAGCCCTGCGCGTTTTGACTCCGCTTCTTACCCACTCTGAGTGTGATAGTTGGGACCACGGTGCTCTATTGTGGTATGTCGGTTAAAACGACGAGTCTCCCATTGTTTATCATGATTTCAGTTATGCATGCTTATCACCTGCGATTTCATATATCTATACATGTTCTAAAGTAGGTTTGACTCAATGTCTTATTTTACTCATGACTATCATATTTCAGCTTTGAGTCAATCGATACAGTTATGATGTTATGATTATGTAATGATGAGATCATGATTCAGAAAGAATGCATGCAAGCCCTATTCTGGATTCTTAAATGTTTGTGTTTTACATTATGCATGTTTTAAAGATTTTTACTTTCTACTTAAGCGCTTTATCTCCTTGCATACTCAGTACATTCCATGTATTAACTGCAAACTCTATGCTGTATCGTTTCATGATACAGGACCTCGCTCAGGTTCAACCCCGTTCATAGTCAGTTTTCAAAGTCAGCATCTTATGTTGTTGGTGAGTTCTCATCCCCCCGAGGGCTAGACTTATTCATACTTTCTATGCATTTTGAGTTTCAGTTTATTGAATTAGTTGGGGTCATGTCCCATCAACCCGTCATGTTTAGAGGCTTTTCTTGTAAAGGATGTATCCAATGCATTGTGTATTCTCATGTTATGTTTAATTTCAAAGCCCAAATTAAGCTTATTATGTCATTTCTTCTATTTCATTTATCGAGCTAGATGTAATCTTCATGCCATGGGCCGACTTGAGGTCTCTCAGAGCTCCTTCTCTCGTGTTACAATTCGGGCCTCCGTTCAGGTCGTGAAACTTGGTATCAGAGCATTAAGTTTGAAGTGTACTAGGGTGTCTAAAAGTCCCATTCATAGGGTCTTTTCATGGGTGTGAAGCCCACTACACTTATGACAAAGAGGCTACATGAAACGTTTAGGAAATGTTCCCTTCTTTCATGTCTATGTCATGCAAATGAAAATCTCTATCCTTTTAATTCATGCTATTCTCAATTGAAGAATCATGGCTACCACAAGAGTAAATGCAGAAGGAATGGGAATGGAGAAGGCCATGAGGATGGCAACGGGAACGAGCACCAGCAGGCCCCACCAATCGAGGAGCACTAGGCACCGAAGCCAAATGTTGAGTTTCGGGAAGCACCAGATGCTCGTGCAGGCTTTGACCGCTTAGGCCGATCAACAAGCAGTTGCGCATGTCTCGCAAAATGGCAATGCAGCTGGGTGCTCGAGTCAAAGACTTCTTGAGAATGAACCTAAATTGTGAGTTCCTTGGGTCAAAAGTAGATGAGGACCCATATGAATTCATAGATGAGATTGAGAAGATCACCCAAGTAATGGGGGTGAATGGAGTTGAGTGCGCGGAGTTGGCCTCATACCAGTTGAAAAGGGTCACAGACATCTAGTTTCGCCAATGGAAGGATAGTAGGGTCGCAGGAGCGTGCCTTGTCACTTAGGAAGAGTTTCATGTTGCATTCTTCGATCGGTTCTTCCCTCGTGAGATGAGGGAGCTGAAAGCGCTGAGTTCAAATCTGAAGCAAGGGGAGGATGATGGGTGCAAGAGTATGCCTCTTGAGTTCACTTGCCTATGAAAGTACGCCACGGAGTTAGTGCTGATAAGAGGGCGCGGGTGAGAAAGTTCTTCATGGAGTGGCGGCTATTTGGACAAGGATTGTAGGACTGCCATGTTCCATCAGGACATGGATTTCCCGGATGGTGTTGTACGCCCAACAGACAGAGGCGGCGTATATGAGAGAGGGGGAGGCCAAAAAGGGCAAATATCGATAGTCAAGATTCTCACAGCTGAGGTCAGGTAGTGGGCAATGACAGCAGACCCACCAGAGATCTTCAGCCCCAACATCTTCAGTATTAAGTGGGCCATCCGCACCGAGGCATGATCAGAGAGGGCAAGCATCGTGCCTCTAGGGGTCAGAGAAGTAGACCGTAGATTCTAGTATTCCAGCTTGTCGCAGGTGTGGCCGGGGCCACACAGGTTAGTGTTTAGCAGGTATAGGTGCTTATTTCGGGTGTGGGAAGCTCGGAGACATGCTCGGGGATTGCCCTACTACCAGGCGAGAAATCATGATGGGGCCGAGGCCCAGCTTCTAGTTCAACAGCCCCTCCCGCACGCTCAGCAAATCAAGGAGCATCAATTAGCACAGGTGGCGGTCAGACAAACAGATTCTATGCCTTAGCCTCTCCAGGAGCAGGTGGTCTCCCGAACGTAGTCACTGTATACATGAGTTTTCCATCTTGTGTTTATGTTTGCTATTCTGGGGGCTACCTTGTCTTTTGTGACACTATGGCTAATAGCTTCAGAGTTAGTCCCGAAGTCTTGTTAAACCATTCTCAGTCTCTAATCTAGTAGGTGATTCAGTTTATCTAGATGGATGTATAGAGGTTTCCCGGTCTCAATCCTTCAAAAAGTCACCTCAGAATATTTGATACAGTTAGCCATGATCGATTTCGATGTTATCCTCGGCACGGAATGGCTATTTGCATGTTATGCCCCACTCAATTATAGAACCCGGGCAGTAGAGCTTAGATTTCCAGGTGACTCATCTTTATAATGGAAGGGTAGTTTAGTTGTGCCTCGTAGGTCTGTTTCACTTCCTACCTTAAGGCCAGAAAGATGATTTGGGCATGTGGTATACCATCTAGTTAGGGTTAAGGATGTAACGTCTGAGACCCCAACTATCGCCGCCTGTAGTAAGTGAGTATCCAGAGGTCTTCCTAAATGATTTACCGAGAATCTCCCGAGCGGGAGATTGGTTTTGCATTGACTTTCTTCCCGCACACAGCCTATTGATCTTGGGAAGAATTGCATCCCCAAGTGATACTCAAATGCTTCATTTCTGACTTGTTTATCTTCATTTGTACATTCTCATGTGATTTTTAGTTAAATGATAATTTATACTAACCAACATAATTAGTGTTGTTTTTAAAGGTAAAAGGGAAATTTTGAAGCTAATATACATGTTGGTAAAGATCGGGAATGGACTTGGAAACAAGGAGTGGAAAAGGACAAGGAAGAGCAGCAAAAATAAAGGGCTCCGTGATGGAGTCGTGTCATACAGCATCGCGAGGCATTCTGCCTCTATGAATTAATTTTGGCAATTTCTAGTGGAGGGGTTCATCGTTACCTGTGAAATGAGGCAATGCTACGCGATGCACTCCGTGTCACGTTGGGTACAATTACCTAGAACATAAAAATTCCAGTGAAGGTGCGCGATAGCACCGTGGCACGTTGGCCCGCCCGCGATGCAAGTCGTGTCCACGCTGAGGTGAATGCTGAGGGAGCCAACTTCAGAGAGGGAACCATGATACCCTGTGGAACGGAGGGAGTGCTCCATGATACACCTGTTAATGTTGTTTGTTATTTCGTGGGAAAAATTCTCAATAGTAGCAAATAGCACACTTAGGTTTTATTTTTAAACATTTCCGACTTGCTGAGCAAAGAACGTGGGTTACAGGCAGCTGGGAGGAAGAAAATTCTAGGTTCTTCTCTCTCTTTCGCTTTTATCTCAATTGTTTGTATGAATTCTATTTATTTTGATGATGTTTAATCCACAAATGAGTGGCTAAATTCACTTTTTTAAGTGAGGTTAAGAACAATTGTAGTGGAATGTAATTATTGATCATTTCAGTTTTCATCTTTTTTCAATGGTTTTTCATCAATTCTTGTTTTAACTGCATTAATATTTGGCCAATGCTAATGTATATCTAAAAATCCACTTTTGGTTTTGAAAAGGAAAGAAATTGGAAAGATGTGAATTGGTAGGATATGATCTCTTCTTAGTTTAGAAAATTGAGAATTGATTTACATTCAGAATAGAAATATATCCGGAAGTCTCTATTAGTCAATTAAGAATCAGTTATGTGGCTAATAGAGCATGAAATTCTTTTATCACAGAAATGTATATTGTTGTTCATGATTCTTAAATTAGATAGGAGTCGAAATTTCAATCCATAGGCAATAATTTTGACTAGTAACCGAAGGAAAGAGTCAACGGAATTGTATTGATAATCAATTCACCGCATGTTCGTTTTAACCTCAGCTTGCTCATTACTATTGTTCAGACTCAAATTATAATCTTACTTAGATTTTTATGACTTAAAAACTTAACTCTCAAAAATATTGTTTATTTGGTTGTTTGCATTCGTAAAGAAATAGTTCACTAACGCTTAAGTTAATTAGTACCGTAGCTCAGTCCCTGTGGGATAGATATTTGGCTTTAATTAAAGCCATCACTTTACTACTTGTTCAACCACGTGCACTTGCGTGTAGTTACCACAGCATCGAAAATTTTTGCATCGTTGTCGGGACTCGGCAATTGGTAAAATTATTTTCTTAGTGTTAATTTACAAATTCTTATATAAGTGCTGACAACTTGGTCTTAGCCTTTCTTACAGATATTGAATTCTTTGAACACTGGCAAGAGATAAGGAGTTGGTGGATTCACATATAGAGCCGAAAGACAATTCCATCACAAGAAGGGGAGCTCTAGAGAAGAAGCTGCAGTTGCTAAGACAGACAATCCTGAGCAACAATAACCCACCACTTGTGAGGGCAGTGTTAGTGCCTGAGGAAATGGCAGCAAGGCCGGTTCATGAAAGGGCAATCCCACATGTTACATCTAGTATATGCAGACTAGAGCCAGGAGGGAGGTTTGAGCTAAATGTAACATGGTAAATTATTGCACACGAGCGGAAATTCACAGGTCTCCTCATGAAGATCCACAACAACATCACCAAAAAGTTTTTGGAGATAAGTGACACTTACATCCCCGCTGGATATCATCCGACTACGTAAGGCTTACATTATTCCCATTTTCATTATTGGGAATCAAAGAGGTGGTTGAAAGATGGACCACCTAACTCTATCACCACTTGGGATGATCTTGCAAGAAAAATTTTGATACGATTCTTTCCATCCGGGAAAACAGCAAAACTTAGAAGTCAGATTGTAAGTTTTAAACAAAGAGATTGTGAGAACCTGTACCAAGCCTGGGAGAGGTTCAAATCAAAGTTAAGGGATTGTCCTCACCATCACCAGTCCAATGATGTGTTGGTGCATACTTTCATAGAGTGGTTTGGAACCCTTACGACACAAAATTCTGTAGACTCCAGCAGCTGGGGGACAAGCATTAGAAAAGACTTATGAGGAGCTGTATACTTGTTAAATCGTATTTCAGGGAAATCTAAAGTGGAATGGACTTTCCAAGAGGAGGAACAAGGAAAGCGGCAGGAGTCTTTGAAGGTGCGATAGCACCGTAAGACGTTGGCCCGGCTCCGCGATGCAAGTCGCCACGCTGAGGTGAAATTGTTGAGGAACCGACTTCCAGAGAGGGTCCTTGATACCCCATGGCACGGAGTGAAGTACCGCGACACTCCGTGCCACGTTGCTTGTTATTCCGGGAAAAATTCTCAATAGTATAAATAGCACACTTAGGTTTTATTTAAACATTCTGACTTGCTGAGCAAGAATGTGGGTTACAGACAGTTGAGAGGACGAAAATTCTAAGGTTCTTCTATCTCTTTCTTTTATCTCAATTGTTTGTATGAATTCTACTTATTTTGATGATGTTTAATCCACAAATGAGTGGCTAAATTCACTTCTTGTTGAGGTTAAGAACAATAAATTGTAGAATGTAATTGTTGATCATTTCAATGTTCATTTTTTCTTCAATGGTTGTTCTATCTTTTGTTTTTACAGCAGATTAATGTTTGGCCAATGTTAATGTACATCTAAAAATCCACTTTTGATTTTGAAAAGGAAAGAAATTGGAAAGAAGTGAATTAGATAGATCTCTTCTTAGTTTAGAAAATTGAGAATTGATTTACATTCAGAATAGAAATATATCTGGAAGTCTTATTAGTCAATTAAGGAATCAGTTATGTATGGCTAGAGCATGAAATTCTTTTATCACAGTAATGTAGATTAAGGTTCATGATTCTTAAATTGGATAGGAGTCGAAATTTCCAATCCATAAGAAATAATTCTTGACTAGCAACCGAAGGAAAGATTAACTGAATTGTATTGATAAATTAATTCCCTGCATGTTCGTTTTATCCTCAGCTTGCTCGTTACTATTGTTCAGACTCAAATTATAATATTACTTAGATTTTTATTACTTAGTAAACATAACTCTAAAAAATATTGCTTATTTGGTTGTCTGCATTCGTAAAGAAATAGTTCACTAACGCTTAAGTTAATTAGTACTGCAGCTCAGTCCCTGTGGGATCGATACTTGGCTTTAATTAATCCACTTTACTACTTGTTCGACCACGTGCACTTGCGTGTAGTTACCACAACATCAAACATCTATATCTATTCCTCCTTACAGAATGGCCCTAGCCAGGCTAAAGGAGTTGAAAGAGCAGTTGAGGGACCTGTAAGATAAGGGTTTCTTTAGACCGAGCAATTCCCCATGGGGTGCACCAATTCTCTTTGTTCGAAAGAAAGATGGTTCTCTTCGAATGTATATTGATTATCGGCAATTGAACAAAATCACCGTCAGGAACAGGTATCCTCTACCTAGGATTGATGATCTATTTGACCAGCTTCAAGGTGCCAAGTGTTTCTCAAAGATAGACCTCAGATCCGGGTATCATCAGCTTAGAGTCCGGGAGAGCGACATCCTGAAAACAACCTTCAAGATGCGGTATGGTCATTATGAGTCTGTAGTTATGTCTTTTGGACTAATGAATGCTCTTGCATCTTTTATGGACTTGATAAACAGGGTGTTCAAGCCATACCTTGATATGTTCGTGATTGTGTTTATTGATGACATTTTGATATACTCTCGGAGCGAGGAGGAGCATGCTGCTCAATTGAGAATAGTGCTTTAGATTCTCAAGGATCACCAATTATATGCCAAATTCAGCAAGTGTGAGTTTTTGTTGGACCCCGTAGCATTTTTGGGCCATGTGGTATCAAGTAAGGGTATAAAGGTGGATTCTCAGAAAATAGAAGCGGTGAAGAATTAGCCTAGACCGGTGAATCCTTCAGATATTCAGAGCTTTTTGGGTTTAGTCGGCTACTATCGGAGATTTGCTGAAGGTTTCTTATCGATTGCAGCACCTTTGTACAATTTGACCCAGAAGAGGGTGAAATTCCAATGGTCGGAGGCTTGTGGAAGAGTTTTCAGGAATTGAAGACCCGACTTACTTCAGCACCGGTGTGAACTTTACTGAAAGGTACTGATGGTTCGTGGTGTATTGTGATGCTCCAAGGATTGGACTTGGGTATGTATTGATGCAGCACGGGAAAGTGATAGCATATGCCTCTAGACAATTGAAATCCCATGAGAAGAATTACTTGACCCATGATCTTGAATTGGTCGCGGTGATATTCGCCTTGAAGATATGACGACATTATTTCTACGGGGTCCATGTGGATGTGCTTACTGACCATAAGAGCTTACAATATGTGTTCACACAGAAGAATCCAAATATTTGGCAAAGGAGGTGATTGGAGCTACTCAAGGACTATGATATGAGTGTCCTTTACCATCCGGGTAAGGCCAATGTAGTAGCGGACACACTTAGTAGACTCTCTATAGAGAGTGTGTCTCATGTAGATGAGCTGAAAAAGGAGCTGGTGAAGGATGTGCATCGACTTGCAAGGTTGGGAGTTAGGTTGGTTGACTCGACCGATGGCAGTGGTGTTTTTAAGAACGGATCAGAATCATCCTTGGTGATTGATGTAAAGGCTAGAGAAGATGAGGATCCGATTTTGGTAAAGTTAAAGGAAGTCGTTCAAAATTAGAAGGTAGAGGTCTTCTCAAAAGGGGGAGATGGTGTGCTTCGGTACCAGGGTCGCCTATGTGTCCAAATGTTGATGATTTGAGGAGTTGGGTGTTGCATGAGGCTGATGGATCCAAGTATTCTATCCATCTAGGTGCTACCAAGATGTACCATGACTTACGAGAAGTCTATTGGTGGAATGGCATGAAGAAGGACATCGCAGAGTTGGTAGCAAAGTGTCCAAACTGTCAGCAAGTAAAAATTGAGAACCAGAGACCGGGAGGTGTGCTTCAGGATATCAGTAATCCTACTTGGATGTGGGAAGAAATTAATGTGTACTTCGTCACAGGTCTACCTCTTACTTGTCGACAATATGACTCCATTTGGGTTGTGGTGGACAAGTTGACCAAGGCTCCTCATTTTCTACCGGTCAAAACCACGAATGCGTTGGATGATTATGCCAAACTATATATCCGGGAGCTAGTCCGATTGCATGGAGTTCCCTTATCCATCATTTCAGACAGGTGTACTCAATTTGCCTCTCAGTTTCGGAGGTCATGTCAAAAAGAACTTGGTACTCAGGTTAAGATCAGCACTGCGTTCCATCCGCAAACGGATGGCCAAGTGGAGCGGACAATTCAGACTCTCGAGGACATGTTGAGAGCATGTGTAATCAACTTCAAAGGTAGTTGGATAAGCATTTTCCTCTTATTGAGTTTGCATACAATAACAACTATCACTCAAGTATTCGAATGGCGCCATTCGAGGCTCTTTATGGGCGGAGATGTAGATCATCCACTGGTAGGTTTGAGGTTGGTTAGGCAGCAATGATAGGACCAGATTCGGTTCATGAGGCTATGGAGAAGGTTCAGTTGATAAGGGTCAGGTTGAAAACTGCCCAGAGTCGCCAAAAGTCCTATGTTGATGTGAGGAGAAAGGAATTAGAATTTGAAGTTGATGATTGGGTATTTCTAAAGGTGTCTCCTATGAAGGGAGTGATGAGGTTCGAAAAGAAGGGGAAACTTAGTCCCCTCTATGTCGGCCTGTACTAAATCGTGAGACGTGTTGGCAAGGTGGCCTATGAGTTGGAGTTGCACTCAGAATTAGCTTTCATGCATCCTATTTTTCATATATCGCTCTTAAAGAAATGTTTGGGTGATCCATCTCTAGCTATTCTGGTGGACAGCATTGAGGTGAAAGACAGCCTTAGTTATGAGAAGGTTCAGGTAGAAATACTAGACCGTCAAGTTCGAAGGCTAAGGAATAAGAAAGTAGCCTCAGTCAAAGTTTTATGGAGGAATCAACACGTTGAAGGAGCTATGTGGGAAGTCGAAGCAGATATGATGGGTAGATACCCACATTTATTCTCTACCGGCTCAGTTCCAGTTTGAGGTATCAGTTTTGACCTAAAACTCTATTTAGTTTTCATGTTCAGTTCATGTGCCCAAGTTTCTGTTATGTATATGGATGTATGTATGATTGGTGAATTCAATTCAGCTATGTATCTTGAATCAGAGATAGTCATTCCGTCAGTTTTTGCCTTAAATGATCAGTATTTGAATATAATAATTGCATTTCTATGCTTTTCTGTATGTCTTTCAACATTCGATTATGAATGTTCCCAAGGGGGAGATATTGTTATACCCCAAAAGCCCAAATTTCATGCCCCGCCTTGGGGGGGTATGACTGGCACCTAGTACCCTACTAGGGTCTAGATTGATCTGACTGGACTTATGTGCTTCTAGTGAAAACTTACTTTCCAAATCAAGAAAACAACGGGCTATATCTCGACTGTAAACACAGACCCCGGCCGACAAGGTCGCAAAGCCACCTGTAAAATAAAACAGCTACCCAGAAACAGATAATGATAGGGAGTCCTATGCGTGCCGACAAGACCACCATGATGTCTAGTTATGACTGTAATGAAAATCTAGT